>JAECUM010046404.1:0-27155 GCA_016617855.1 Megalonaias nervosa
GGGGGGGGGGGCATTCAGTCACGGCCGGGAGAGTTAGTATAAGAAGCAGTCTGAAACTAAAGCTAATATTTATTAAGCGTTTTGAACAGAATCTTGTGACATATTTTCAGCTTCATTTGCATGGTTAAACTTGTCGGAATTTATATATCTATCTATCTATCTATCTATCTATCTATCTATCTATATATATATATATATATATATATATATATATATATATATATATATATATATATATATATATATATATATATATATATATATATATCATCATCATTGGCAGCTCAGTCTCGGGAGACCATGTGAGTAGCGCCCTTAGAGTGTTGTCTGTCTCTGGGGTTTTTGCATCGTCTGTTGTGGCTGTGCAGGCCGATGCGCGAGTGACAGTCCCTATTGCAGTTGGTGCAGACGTACTGGGAAGTCTGAGTTGCTTGGGTTGCTGCTGCACTCTTCTTTCTCTCACGTTTCTCTGCGGCCTGCTGGACTCTCCTCCCATCAGCGACTGCAATGCCCTTGCTGACCGTCAGTCTCCAGGTGCCTCGGTCCTCGTCTTGCACTTTCCAGCTGTCTGGTGAAATGCCGCATGCCTTCATGTCCCTCTTGCACACATCCTTGAAGCGGGGTGAGGAGCGGCCGACTCTTCTGGTGCCAGAGGCCAACTGACCATATAGGATGTCCTTTGGCAGCCTCCCATCCTCCATGCGTCGAACGTGTCCCAGCCATCGAAGGCGGTGTTTGCTCAGCAGGGAATACATGCTTGGGATACTTGCACGCTGAAGGATCTCGTTGTGTGCCAGCTGATTTTCAGGATGCGTTGTAGTCACCGTATATGGAAGGAGTTGAGTCGACGCTCTTGCCTCATGTAGGTGCTCCAGTTCATATAGGAGGGTGCTCAGAACGCAGGCCTGGTAGACTTTAGTCTTGGTGTGCACTGTCAGCGCGCTGTTTTCCCACACTCTCTTTGCTAGTCGGGCCATGATGGTGTTTGCCTTTCCAAGCCTTCTCTCCAGCTCCACATCAAGCGAAAGAGTGTTGCTGATGGTTGACCCCAGGTAAATAAAGTTGTTGACTACTTTCAGGGTGGCGCCGTCGATTTTGATGGAGGGGGCAGTGGTGACATTCTGCGCACTGACGTTTGTCTTTTTTAGGCTGATGGTGAGCCCGAATTGCTTGCAGGCATCAGCGAAACGGTCTCCCAGTCTCTGGAGGGCATCCTCGGTGTGGGTCACAAGAGCTGCGTCGTCAGCAAAGAGCATCTCCCTGATGAGTACTGACCTCACTTTGGTCTTCGAGCGCAGTCGTGCCAGGTTGAACAGCCTCCCGTCGGACCTGGTGTGCAGATATACGCCATCAGTGGACGTGTTGAAGGCGTAGGACAGGAGCAGGGAGAAGAAGATCCCGAAAAGGATTGGTGCCAACACGCAGCCCTGCTTCACGCCGCTGTTAATGGGGAAGGAGTCTGAGGAGGATCCATCATACAGGACTGTATCCTTCATATCGGTATGGAAGGAGATTATCATGCTGCGGAATTTTGGGGGGCAGCCAATCTTCCCAAGAAGTCCAAATAGGCCCTTCCTGCTGACCAGGTCGAAGGCCTTGGTGAGGTCGATGAACATCATGTAGGGTGGCTGACTTTGCTCTCTGCTCTTCTCTTGGAGTTGTCGGAGGAAGAAGATCATGTCTGTTGTCGACCTTCCTGCTCTGAAGCCGCACTGGGATTCCGGTACACGCGGTCCGTCAGCAGCTGCAGCCTGTTGAGGAGGATGCGGGCAAACACTTTGCCAAAGATGGTGAGGAGCGAGATTCCTCTGTAATTGTTACAGTCACTGCGGTCTCCCTTGTTTTTGTAGAGGGTCACAACGGTGGCGTCGCGCAAGTCTTGGGGGACTGCTCCTTCCTCTCAGCAGAGGCAGAGTAGCTCATCCAGCGGCTGTAGCAATGTTGGTTTCCCACGTAACGTACGTACATGCATACAAATAAACAAATAGACGGAAGGGAAGAAAAAAACTCATTATAAACTATCCACTCAGAAGGGAAGAGAAGAAAAAACACACATATCTACATTCCACACAAACGCTACGTCAACACATAAAACATATCATATATACTATCCACACAAACGTACGGGAACGCATAAAAACACACCATACTTACTATCCACACAAACGAACGCGCACGCATTTAACACACAATATCTACAATCCACACAATCGAACGCAAACGCATAAAACACACCATACTTACTATCTACACAAACGAACGCGAATGCATTAAAATACACCATACTTACTATCCACACAAACAAACACGAACGCATAAAACACACCATATCTACTATCCACACAAACGAACGTGAACGCATAAAACACACCACACATACTATTCACACAAACGACCGTGAACGCATATAACACACACTATACTATTAACACGGAAGGGAAGAGAGGAAAAACACCCATATCTACTATCCACACAAACGGACGCGAACGCTCACAAACACACATTCTACTATCCACACAGAAGGGAAGAGAAGAAAAACACACCCATATCTACTATCCACACAAACGAACTCGATCGCATATAACACACACTATACTATCCACACAAACGGGAAGAGAATTAAAAGAATACACCACATATACTGTCCACACCAACGTACGCGAACGCATAAAACACACCATACCTACTATCCACACAAACCAACGCGAATGCATAAATATCACACTATAATATCCACACAAACGAAGGAAGAGAAGAAAACACACCATACCTACTATCCACAAAAACGGACGCGAATGCATATAACACACACTATACTATCCACACACACGGAAAGAGAGGAAAAACACCCATATCTACTATCCACACAAAAGTACACGAACGCTCACAAACACACATTCTACCATCCACACAGAAGGGAAGAGTAGAAAAACACACCCATATCTACTATCCATACAAACGAACGCGATCGCATATAACACACACTATACTATCCACACAAACGGGAAGAGAATTAAAAAATATACCACATATGCTATCCAGACAAACGTACGCGAACGCATGAAACACACCTTACATTCTATCCACACAAACCAACGCGAATGCATAAAATACACACTATACTATCCACACAAAGGAAGGAAGAGAAGAAAACACACCATACCTACTATCAACAAAAACGGACGCGAATGCATATAACACACACTATAATATCCATACAAACGGGAAGAGAGGAAAAACACCATATCTACTATCCACACAAACGTACGCGAACGCACACAAACACACATTCTACCATCCACACAGAAGGGAAGAGAAGAAAAACGCACCCATATCTACTATCCACACAAATGTACGCGAACGCACACAAACATACACTCTACTATCCACACAAACGTACGCGAACGGATATAAATACACACTCTACTATCCACACAAACGTACGCGAACGCACCCAAACACACATTCTACTATCCACACAGAAGGGAAGAGAAGAAAAAACACCATATCTACTATCCACACAAACGCACGCAACGCAAAAACACACACATACACACACACACACATACACCCTACAATAAAGGAGTGAGTGTTTATAGTCACACCACTCTACATTTCCACAAATTGGCAACTGAATTAATATCTCTTTTCTAGAGTATTGGGGTAGCTCTGAAAAGGGCTGTTTTTGTTGACGGGGAGTGATGGCAATCATTTTTACTGTCTAAGATTGCGTCCCCGTCTGGCGGCAGGTTTTCCTATACGATACGGCCTGCTTTTGCGGAAAGAGGAGAACTCATTGGTGTCCACAAGACAGTCATCAAAACCTCTGTCTGGTTCTTGCATCTGCTGCTGTTGCTGCTGCTGTTGTTGCTGTTCTCTCTGCTTCTGAAGTCTCTACTTCTCTGTCCATTCTTCTTCTTCTTTCTTGATTTCTTCTCTGAAGACCTCTTCTGCCAGGTCTTGGGCTATTGATAACATCATGACATTCTCTATCTCTTCAGGCTTCGGTATCAGATTTAGCCTGACAAGATGTAAATTCACGTAAGCTTCGTTCAGCTTGGTTAGTCTGGAAGGCATATTCATAGGTTGACGAGTCAACAGTGGATGGCCAGATTGGAGACCAACACGCTTTATATGGTTCAAACGCGGACGCGATGGAAAACATCCCTATTCGGTTCTAGTGTCGAAACGTTATAATAGAGAATGTCATGGTGAGGGATAGAAAGAAGTCAAAGAGCATATATTCACTGTGCTTTTTGAGAACAAACGACAGACACATTTTGTTTTTCAAAACACAACATTTTTTATTAACAAACTACTAACCACTAACAAATAACAATAATATCAAACAAACTTTTTTTGACAAGGTTGACAACGTTGTGAAATGATGTGAGATTTCCACTGATGGAAGTCATGAGGCCATTGCTGTACACTACGTTTCCTAGGTAAAGACAAAAGATAACCATAATGGTCACAAAAAAATCGATATACTTTTTCATCGTTTCTAGAAGAGTGACGATCAAAATAAGTCACTAAATCTTCTAACGGATATCCAAGACTGCGTTGGTGAAGAAAATACACACAATATTGTCCACACACCATGGTATCTGTGCCTTGTAATTTCACATTATTGAATCGTGTCGTGTGGGCATTTCTTCTCATAAGGTCAATGATATCGTCTTCCAAAGGGGTTAATCCATACGAATCAAAATACTCCACACAATCCTCTTGAGGGAAGTAGACGGCTAACCAGTGGGTTCCTGGGAGGTGACTGTCGTCCGTGTTGATGACATAAACTTGATGGTCCTGAGGTTTGTGATGAGGTAGTTCATCTTTAGCACACACGACAGGATTCGAAGAAGCAGTGTATGAACTTTATTTGTTTCCAGGTAGTAAATAAAAAGTTCCGGAAGTTGTTTTTTTTTTCACAGGTACTGATAAGTCATCAATTCAATTCTGACTTTTTCTTTGAAAATCTCTGTCAACTAACCGTTGCTTCGTTTCGTCTCCTCACTCTGGGCTAAGAGAGCTTTGATGCGATAGATCTCTACAGTAGTTAGTGCTGGGTAGGAATGATCACGCAAGCCTTTATACCACTCATGCAACACTGCTTCTTCCGAGATGAGACTCGAAGCTTCGTCCAGATACTAGTCCAATTTCTCTTCTTGTCTCATCATCAGACATTTATCGTGTTGAATTTGACTGTGATGATCGTTTTGACATCCATAGCAATCTTTCTTGGTCAATTCCGTAATTTATCCGCCAGCTGTTTCGCAAAACAGGACACTAATTGTTGTTCTTGTTCTGGCCATCTGGACGTGACCACCTTGTCCTCTTCGTCTTTGTCTTTGGGTTCTGCTTTCACGGTATCCTCCCATTCCATTTCCAAAGATTATCTACTGTTCAAAGAGCGATAAGAGTCTTCCATAGCTTCTAATAATCTAGAATGACTTCTCTCAAACTGTTGATTTCTATGGTATTATCGAATTCGGCATACAGGATGACGTTGACCGTCTCGGTGAGAGCTTCTGCAAACTGAAGTTCAACACGCAGTTGACCGGATTTTATAGGGTGGAAATGTCCCTCATCGCTGCCTTGGTCTGGAGTGAAATCAAAGGCCCACAAAGTGTAACCTCCTACATAATCTTCGTACGAAATGCTGTGACTGGTGTTGGTTCCTAGCTGTCCTGTAGCTTCGTACAGGGACAAGTACGATCTCATGTAATTCTTCTGGACAAAGTTAGGTTCGAAGGGTCTGGTACACAAGGCCTTGCCATCGCGAGTGACTTCGATCTTGGACACTTTGTAGTGATTAAACTGGAAAGGAGTTTGATCGTGGGCTCCGTTGAGGCCTGCGTTGCTGACAATACCAATGATTAAATGTCTGGGTAACTGTCCTTGGAACAGATGATATTCGATCTTGGATGGATTACAGCAGCAATGGTGAACGTTTTCACTTCTACGCGTCGTATCGGATACTTCGCGGTCTTTCTGCTCAATGTTTGGCTGATGTCGTTTCCCGCCTTAGGTAACACTTCTACGCAGCGCACGTAAAGTCTGGCTTCTTGAATGATGGTTTTGTACTCGTTGGCATGAGCCATCAAATGGAAATCGACACTGTTGCGATTGAGTCTCAGGCGAATATCCACAGCGTTCAGCAAATACTTTTCATGCAACCACATGTCCTAATGCAAACGATCTATCAGTTCTAAACTACGACCTTGCAGGATTTTCTTTCGACGGTCGTTAAAGCCCACATTGTGAGGATCGTCATCTGCTGTCACGGCTGTGTCGTTAAACATGTTCTCACCTGCGGTGTCAAGTTTCCAAACCACGCAAGCATCCAGATGAGTGTTCTTGGCCTCTTTTCCGTGCGCCAAGAGATTTTCTGGGTACTCTCGGTAAGGGTCAGTATCCATGCTATTGCTGACCAGTTTGTTATTAAAGTACAAATCCACTTCGCTGAACAAGGAATGCATGAAATTGTTGACGGGAGCTACTCTAGTATCGTCTCCCGGATTGGTGTTGTCCGTTTTGATCACTTTCAGTTTCAAGTACAAGTAACTGCTATTCAGATCGAGATAATCTTCGGGCTATCCTTTGATTTCGAACTCGATGGGAGCTGAATCCGTCAAAGAGGAGACGGGATGAAATTCGACCCATTGGGATTCTTGCATCGTCATCATGGTGTGTGGCATGGCAAAGAGATCCAGTTCCGACTTGGAACATGCGCAAGACTCTCGGTGCATCATCTTCTCTCTGTAATTTTTTTTTAATAATCAAAATGTCTAAGTCTCGGACGGTTTTGTTTTCTTAGTCTATCTAGCTCTGGGAGTGTGAATTCCTCTGAAGGGGTGTCTTCGTCGCCTTTTTCTGCCTTGTTCTTACTGTGTGGTCAGGGAAGCTGGAATGCCTGACTCGGCAGCGTCCAGAGCATTTATAGCAGTTTCTCGTCGGCCTAAAATGTCTTTGCCCGTTTGAAGCAAGACATTTTTGCCTGCTCTCAAGAAAGATTCTTTGGGGTTTTGTTTGTGAATGATGACATTTTGGAGAAATTCTTTACCTTGCGTTAACGCGGCATCTTTCAAGGCCTGCAATCCCCGTGTCACCATCGGTTTCAAAACGGGAACCACTGTGCGAAAGGCCGATTTTAGCATATCTCCTAAACCATGTCCTCGTTGTCGAACGACTCGTTGGTACACAGGATACATGACTTACAATGTGTTAGAGTAATCGTTTTCGAAAATGGAGTTTCACTGTAACCTTCTCTTTGGTGAATGGAATATTTTGTCCTAGATCACCTTTTATAGTAATGTTGACAGCGTCGAAATATGACTTACTGACGAGTAAATAGTGAGGATGTACAAATTCGAGGTGAATGTAATAGGTGTTTCCACATTCCTCGTCAGCGACTGTAGCAGAATCCACTTTGAAAGGAATGACACGCAGTAACGGTACGGAGGTATGTCCCACCACGTTGTACTCCACCACATCAGAATACACAAAAATCAAATTCAGTCCTTGGTTCATTTCTGCAGGGAATTGGAAATATTTCGCAAAATCCAAGTTACTTGTCATGGCTGGTATTTCGTTTTTCATCTTGATCAACTTGGTGTCTCCACCCAAAATATCATACAATTCTGGACAAAATGTAATGGCCAATACTTTGTCCTCTGAAAATTTGATGAGTAGGCGACGAGCTATTTTGAGGTACGCGAGGGTGATACTTTTTCTGGTTTTCTCCAAGGCTTTGGCAAACACGGTATTGAATTTGGTAGAAATCGTGTTCACCAAATGTTGTCCGCTAAAATAATATCCTGCAGAAATGGTCAACAGATAGGTGAATCGTTTAGTTTTGGGATCTTGTGTTTTCATAAAGTCAATTGCAGTGGTGCGTTCATCCAAGTATTGTTGCACTTGCTCGTCACGAACTTCCACCGTAAAAGTGTTTTGATTAGGAAGGATATTTAGGATTTGCGTAGGATGTGTTACGACAATGTAGTTTAATTACATGTGTGTTAAAATTTGAATTCTTTTTATTCCATTTTTATATCATTAAATATAGTTATTATTGTGATGATGATTATGTTCGCGGGGTCTGAAATTTTGATAGAAACATCGTGTTTATTTAGAACGTAAATGTGACTCGCGTGAGCGCGATTTGCATGTCGGTTTGTCGATTCAAGTAAACAGTCGGCAAAAGCTATGTAAATGACTGGTTGTGACCACAGTCATTTCTAATAATACTTTTTGACATTCTGTACTACAATGTGGCGAGATTTCGAAATCGCCATGTGTTTTTCGTGCGTGTACATGAAATGACGTTTTAGCTCGTCTTAAATACTCAGGTACCTGCGAAATAGTCTAGAGTCATATTTTAACACCTTAGAGGGAGTCACATTTTAACATCTTATAGAGTTTCTAATACCTTGAGAAGAAGGTATTCTTTTGTGCTGGAAAGAGTTGTTCGTTCGTACGTCTGTAGAACGACTGTAGAACGACATGTGTTTTGTTATTGATGATAGCTGAACTTCATCTACCTTTTAAATAATAATTATTTTCCCTGGAGAACTATACAACCGGCTTTGGACAAAGACAATTAGTTAAATTAATTCTAAATTGGAACAGATTAGTACAAATTGTGATTCACAGTGAAAATTCTGGACACTTGTGTAAAACCTACGTCTGATGTCACCATCCGCCATCTTGGAACGGTATTGAGATTCAGAATACTTCAATTAGAACTGTTTATTCACAGGAATTATGTGTTTTTCACAATTTTAGGACAAATGTTTGGATTTTCTTCGCAAATCGTAAGTCCTATTTCGTATTTTTACCTTTTTACCGTGTTTTCTAGGGAAATACATTATTTTTCTTAATTTACAAAGCTTGTTGTCGTCACTCTTTTGTTTATGTTACTTTAAACGACCCGATACGTAACAGGTGAATCATTTCCACCAAAGCCACTTTCCAATGGGCTTCGTGATCCAATTGGATGGCCTGAGGTAATTTGGCTGTGTAACAACACAAGGTGTTATTGGGAAACACCTGCATGAACCTGTCACTGTGTAACGTTAAGTAAAATTGGTTATTCATAATTCCAGAGTTCTAGTGTCCGAGGGGTCGCTGGAAGTCAGAGGATTGTCTAAAAGAGGATGGTTAGGGTGACTGTTGGAAGGGGGCCTGACGTTGGACGCAAGACTCCCGTTGTTGTTCCCGTTCGAGGAATATTTCAGGGACGGATTAGGAAGAAGGTAACAGATGCAACTGCTTAGTAAAATGGTCCACAATTGTTTGTCTCCTTGTTGCAAACTCAGATCTGCAATGGCAGCACCGATCACTCAATACACCACAAAGATTTGGCACAAAAAGGCGATTTGCGTTTTAGTCACACGTTCTCCACACCACACCCACAAGGGTTGTTTTTGTAGATCTTGCACAGAAGAACTGGGTGAAGGAATGGTCACTGCGGTAGCTGAGGTTGTGTTGAAGGGCATGATGGTCATTTCTTTTGATAGTCGATGATTTGCGAAGAGTCAAAACTGGGAGGATATATTTTCCAACGTACTTTGACTTCTTTGACACGTTTTTTTTTCCCACTTTACGAGTTCTTTGATCAAGAATGCTTTCGATCTCGTACACTTCGTATTCCTTTTTGGTCACACGTTGTAATTCGGGCCAGTAACACGTTCCTTTTAACACTTCCCCGTTCTCTCTTTCAATTTATAGACGGGAGGATGACGGCCACGCACTCGTTCAGTGACACGAAACAATTCAGTGGTCCAGTTGGGCAAGTAACCTTTGTCGAAAGTGCGTTTGGTTTTGCCAAGACGCACCCAATATCCTGTTGCCAACACTCCAGCCTTCTTTGGGACAGTCACCGCTGGGGACGTACCAAACATACGCTTGAAGACAGTCACTTCGTTGTCGGGAGCCACTTCTTGGGGAGCACGTCCGATGCTTCGATGGTAAGATTGGTTGCATGCTTGGACGAGGTACGGTAAGACGTCGATGTACTTGAGAGTGTGTTGATGCGTAAAATATTTCCACATGCGTTCTTTCAAGGTGCGTTGAAAACGTTCCACGATGCTGGCTTTGGTTTCGGGATTTTCGGTGGTGAAAAAATGAATGTCACGATTCTTCAATTCGTTTTGGAAAGCTTGGTCCAGAAATTCGGCGCCTTTGTCGGTTTGCCATCGAAGAGGGTGACGACCGCTTTGTTTCAACACCAGTTGGAGGGATCGCACTAACTCACTGCTCGATTTGGAAGTCAATGGCACGACCCAAGTAAATTTGGAAAAGACGTCGATGACACAAAACAAATATTTGTAGCCGCGATTGTAGGTGGCTAAATGAGAGACATCTGCTAAATCAGCTTGCCATTGATGATTGATGCCCTCCACTCGGGTGCGACTTCTGGAAAATTTTCGTCGAATGGGTTTATGTAAGGTATACGTGGCTTGTTCCTGTAACCATCGTTGCACATGAGGTAAACGGATACTTTTCAGTCGAGTTTTGGCAGCACGATACAATTTCTGAACTCCTCCGTAACCTGCTGGATGGGCTGGATCGTAGTAAATGCTGACTAACACTTTCTCCATTTTTTTTAAATAATTGATCCATTCTTCACTGATGGTACTCTGAATGGGACGACGTGTGGCTTAGAAACGGCTTTATGTGTCCGATGTGCCACAGGTGTAGAAGTTGAGGGCAGTGGTGGTGGTGGTGGTAATGGGATGGTTTTGGTCTTCTTTTCGTTTTTCACTTCTGGTTTCCCTTCTTTCTTTTTCACTTCTGTCGAAGGAGGAGTGGACATCATCTTTTTAACCCAAGCTTTAAGCTCGTATTGTTGGGGTGTTGGAGAAGGGGTCAACAAGGACGCTGCAATCTTACTAGGGATGGGAGCTGCTGACTGTGTTTGAAAGACTTCTCGAGCCTCTTCTTCCTCAGGCATCCGTTGGGTTGCGTCTGTGTTGACCGCTGGGGGTGGTGGTGATGGAATTTTCATCAGAGTCTTAAAATCTTTCAGAGTGAGAAGAGCTGTTTCGTCTAAAGCCCTCTGTTGAAAGAGTTGCAGTCGTTGCAACAATTGACCGTACCGTTGCGATTTTTCCGTTTCTGACAAATCGCTGTGATCCATCAACGATTGCAGTTCGTGTTGTAACTGTGACATCTCGGTCAAATGAGGATTGTGAGGTAAATGCGGGGTCCGTTGTTCTTGCCAATGATGGTATTCCATCCATCGTTTGTAAGGTACAAAAGTCAGTTTTCTTCCTTCCATCAGAGTTCAAGGGTCACGTCTGAGATTGTTTGACTCAGAGTCCTCCTTTTATCTTCTTGTACCTTTTTATCTTCATCCCAGGATGTTTCCCATCGTTCCCAATACTTCTTTCAGCAAGGGTCCTCCTATTGTTCCCATTACTTCTTTCAGCAACATGGGCGAAAAGGACAAAATTCCTCCCCGTTGCACTAACATCTTTTTCTTTTGACCAATGGTTATTTCCTTTTGGACCATTTGGCGAAGAACGTGTCTATGTTTGGCTAAGCATTCTTTCTGGTGTTTAGACAAAGGGATTGTTCCTTTCAAGACATTCAGACAACATTCGCACTCGGTATCGATGACGTCTTTGGAGGTAGTTTGAATGAGTTGTTTTCGCATGGGTGGAGGAGCTTTGGACAGAACAGATAACATGTCCCAATGTTTGGCTAAACGAGGGGATAGTCCTTTTCTTTTTCCTTTTCCTTTTTCTTTTTGAACAGAAGAAGGAACACGATGGTAACGGTTTGCACTTCTTGAAGGGGACATCTTTTGGGCGTTCAGCAGCACAAAAACACTGATCCCTATTGCTTGCCTCAGGTCTTTTTTATACTGGAATGCGTCGCTACTGATTGTCTTTACCTCGTATCAACTTGATGACAGGAATCACTCGACGTTGAGGAGATCGCAACGGACTAAATCGGGACAGTTCTTGCATGGACAAATCTAGTAAACTCTGTAACATAGCCGATCTTTCTTGGATTTTACTTTGTGAGCAGCGGCCACTGCCGCTGGAGGAGAAGTTTTTGGAGACGCTCTCTTGCGAGTAGAAGCTGTTTTCTGTGGACTTTTCTTTTTCTTTTTCTGTGGCTGTGACCTAATCTTGACACCGTTGCTCTGTTTCTTTTTCTTCTGGGTAGGGAGTGGCTTTTTTATTGGGAACAACTTTGGGAGCATTGGGATCCCATTTTAAGAGCGAACGAATGATGACACCTCCTAGAGAACCGCTACCTCCAGGTTTCAAAATGATTTGCTTTTTGGTTTGCGTGTCGATGGGAGGATCGGCCAGGTGCGTCAAGTCGACTTTTTTTTCTGTCAAAAAAGCATTTGCTTTGATGTGGAATCTGAATGATGCCTTGCAGTAATTGACGTGATGTCACCGTAAACCATCGTAAGACTTCTTTGAGACTAGCTTCTAAGACACGAGCACGTATTTGTGGATTTTTTTCACGACTGATACCGTACAAGGTACGAATCAATTTGATAGGAAGATGAGACTGAAGGGCCGTCATGTTGACGATGTGTGAGACAGAGCCAAAGTGACCGAGGTTTTTATAGATTTTTTTTGGTGGTTGTGGTTGTGGTTAAGTCGACGACGGGGACGTGTACAGGACAGGCCCTCCGTCTTGGCAACAGTGTGAAACAGATGGGTACGAAATCGCAAATAATCCGGGTGGCGGTGGGTTTTAAACCCACGAGTAAATAAGCGTGTGGGATTTGAGTCGCATCGTCGTACGCATGAGTCAGCCAAGGTGTTCCTAACTGTTTGCTAAGACTTGCACTTGCGATTTATCTCTAGGGCTTTTAAACAAGACCACATAATGAGCATTGAGACTGATGGTGCGATGGGCTTTACTTTGTTGAAACAAATTTTGAGTGATGTAAATGACTCTGGCATTACGATGATGCCCTTTGCGCGTAAACCACAGTTTAATTTCTTCTTCGTCTTCTCCTAACCTGTCGTCAAAGATGACCAAATGGGTTTGACTAGGGTCAGACACGATCCCGTCGTCTTCGCCACGAATGCCTTCCACAAAGACGATGGAATCGCCTTGACTTTCTCGCAGAAGGCTGTACGCCGATTGCCACTCTTTGTAACACCACACGATGCGTTGAGGGGGACGATCGATCAAATGATGTTATGTTCAATCAAACGTTTGACAAATTTGGTTTTGCCTGAACCGCTCGGTCCAGCAATGAGCATGTTAAAGGGATGCCGAAGATACAAGGCCTCCCAACTAGCACGATCTAAGTGTTCGTCGATGACATTCAAAGTGGAGGAAGACGGAGCAGAGACAGTAGAGGTAGCCATAATAGTAGTAGTGCAAGGAATGTCACTTTTGACAGGAAGAGGGAAAAGACAAGAGTTTTTATACTTTTTTCAGGACACGTTTATTGCCATCTTTAAATGTGAACAACACAAAAGACAAAAATACATAAACGCCAAATGGCTAAGTACATGAATAAAAGACACATCAAAACGATCAGAGTGCAATGTAAACAAGTCTCTGTACAACATGTTTCTTGACGAAAATGTGGTGTCCTAGGGACAGTGTGTAATGTTCTTAGAGTCTCTACACTGGGCAAAGTCACACAGGGGTCCCCCCCGAAATGGTCTCTCGGGATGTCAATGACGGTCCTGTCCTGTCCTGAAGGGAGTGGTTCTTCTTCTTCTGGTACTGTCACTAACATAAACTATTGGTCTTGGACGTTGTCCCTTTTTATATGTTGACCAATATCGATGTGACCATACGGTAAAGTGAAGTGGTTGGGTAGTCTCACTCGCTTCTGGTACACAATTTGATACACTTTTTCCAAAGGCCGACTGACAATTTGGTTTGTGGGTAAACGTACACTCTTGTGCGGTTCGTGGGTGGTCACTTTAAAATTTCCATCCTGTCCAGACTGCAAGGCTTCTTTCAAGACGCCAAAGTTCACCAGTCGACCGGTGCGATAATTGAGAGTCAATCCTTTCACTTTACACTCCGTGTGCACTTCTCATTGTGGGTCACGGTATTCGTAACCGTAATGTTTGGAACCGCCACTTGCAAACTTAGAATCTTGTCTTTGGGATGCTCGTCCGTCCAGGCTCCAAAACGGTCTCCTTCGATGACAGGGTGCTGTTGACCCGGACGGTCGATGTAGATGCAACTGTCCGTGTCAAAATACAGCACACGATCTCCTAACAGTTCTAAAGCTTCGTACAGTTTTAAGCAAGCATAAGCTGTCACGTAAGCCGCAATGATGACATTTCCAAATTCGTCGCCTTCTACAAAGTCCAGTTTTTCTTCGTAATTGACTAAGATCAAGCCCTCACGAACGACGTCCACGTGTTTCATGTATTTAGTTTTGTTGTGAATCATCTGGAAGTAGCGAGAAGGTTCTGTCAAATACTCCGTCTTGGGTAAACACGGTCATTGTGCCATTTTGCCCCACAAGCAATTTAACATCGCTTTGGCAAACGATCGCCCTCCTTCGTTTTTCTCCACGTGGTCTAAAGTGATGCCTTCCTGCTCCCAGTATTTCTCTTTGAATTTCTTTTGGTCTTCGGGAGTGTGGCACCAGGAAGGATAGCCGCTGGCTTCTTGTTTCAGTTTTAAAAAGGCATTCACGTAGTCTGCAAAAATGCCTTTTTGTGTCTCGTCGCCCTTGTGGTATTTTTCTGTTTTGGGAAAGTGGCAAATTTCGTACACTTCTAACAGTTGGTATCCCAGGTCCAGAGCTTTGAACAATTTGACGCTGACCCACGTTCCCGTTAAGGCGCGTTCTTTCTGGCTATGCTGACAAGGTTGGTCTTGGTTGCACGTTTCGGTACAAGTACGACACAAGGGAAACATCAGTTTTCCTTGGCAATGATGAGTTAAAACGGGATGGTACAAGTTCCTGGGAGGCAAGACTTTGCACTTGATCAATCCTTCGTATTGTTGAATGTTGCTCAGGTCAATGAGTTCCGTCAGCAATTGCGGGTGCCCTGCAGGAAAGTGACCATATTTGCATACGTATGGATACAGCGAACACACGTCCAAGTATTTGATTTATTCTCCTTTCTCCTCGTCGGCTTGGTACAGCAAACAGGTGGCATTCGTCTGTCCTCCGTACAAACTGTCCCGTGGGTTCATTGGGTCCACCAGCTTGTAACTTTCCACGATGCGCTTAAACTCGGAATCGGTTTTCAAACTGTGAACGTACTCGTGTTCCCACATTTCTACTACTTGGTATTCTTGCTCTTCTAACTTTAGTCGTCGCTGACAAGTGGTCTGGTACAAATCTTCCATGGTCCGTTGTAGAAACTGATCTGTCGTGGTATGTTCAGGGTAGCAGACGGGACATCCGTGAAATAAGCACCCGTTAAACTCGTACACGATCTTGAGGTGTTCTAAGTCCCAACCATACACCATTTTCTAAGTCCCAACCATGGTTTTGTCGCCTCCTCCGTTGCGAGCGTGTTGGATCCATTTGTGTTCCTTGTCACAGAAGTAACGTAACCAGCGTAGGGCTTTGACCGAGTATTGACGTTTGACAAAGATCATCGTTTGAGGACTTATGACACCTAAGGTTTTTTTCGGGCATGAATCGTTGGCGGTACACTAAGGAATACGCTTTGGCAGGGTGCATGCTTCTTTCAAAGGACCGATCCCTCCTTGTTCCATAAACAGTTCTCGAAATTTCCCACAGCAAAGCGGTAAAATGTCCACGTCGGAACGACAATACTTTAATATTTCTTCCTGAAAGTGGAAAGGGTCCGAGGCGTGAGTGTGGCACCAAGAGTAGAATGCTTCTCGTTGTTCGGTACGCATGTTGTCGGGGTCGTAGTAGTGAGCCTCAGGCAAATGGGGCAGAACGGCGTGTTGAATGGTTTCAGTATTGAAAAAGTGCGGAAAATAGCCTTTGGTCATGTTTGTCCTTCCAAACGTTTTAGGCATGCGACTCAATGGCATGGCCAAGTAACTCATCGAATCTTTAAACTGCACTTGACCCACTTGCATGGAAATGATTTTGGCTCCGTTCAAAGTCACTTCAGGACGTTCGGTACGTTGTTCCGTATAGTATCTCAAAAGAAACTGTCCATCGTATCCCGAGAAATTGTGAGCCATCACCGTGGCATAGCGATGAAAATCTTTGTAGCGTTCGATGCCCTCTTGGCTCCATGTCTCGTCGATAGGGTCTAAGATCCATTGGGCAAAATCGGCTAGAATGTTCGGTCCCCGAAAGATTTTTTCACGTCCTCCAGGAATCTTGCTGCAGTGAGGGCAATCAGTAAAGATAGGCTCTTGGATGCACTTCTCACACTCTCGATGAGCCACGCAGAAATTAGGAATGTGAATGCCAGTCTCCTGCATGCATTCGAAATCGAACAAGATGAAATTCCCTTTCTTCTGGTCATTATCTTCTTCTTCTTCATGTTTGGAATGGTATTTTTGAATGTAGCATTGGTGTTCCAAGTCCACGATTTGGCGACAAATGTGACATCCTTTCTTTCCTTAATAGACGAGCGCCTTGGCATTATTGGTACGTATGCCTTGTCCACAAGTAAAGCACAATTTCAGGAATTGACAAGCGCATTTCTGCTGCGAACCTTGCGTCTTTAGATGTTGTTGGTGTCAAGCTGGGCAATGCACCCGTTCTTGTCTTTCGTCCAGACAGGGCTTAGCGGCTAAACTTCCCTCAAATTTCGATCCACAATGCTTGTATTGTTCTGGATTGTTATAGCCATAGTCACATTTCTCACAGTAATAACCGTATCCCAGGAATGCAGTGATACTGGTGATGCCATCAAAATGTTCATCGTGATGATAGACGTGAATGTGTTTTCCGTCTTTGAAATTTTTACCTCGAAACAACAGAGGTCCGCGCACTTCTTGAGGGTGTCCTTTCAAGGTGTAGCGTGGAGACAAGGCGTCTTGCAATTTTTGAATTTCAGGAATGCCACAGGATGTATCTCTGGAAAGGCCTGCTTGCTGTAACAGGAGTTCTGCTTCTCTTCGTTGTTTGGCTCGGTCCGATCGTTGAATAGTTTCCATGAACAGTGTCGCTTTTCCATCGGTGATGTGAAACTTGTTGTTGGATTGTTGCACGTGTTGAATCTTGTCCATGACTTTGGAAGGTGTCAATTCTGCTGGACTGCTAAACTCGATCCAAACATGGGACTTCAAACTGTCGTGATGAATGGAAAGTCTCAAGCGATCGTCTTCTTTGACTTCACACTGCTGTTTCAGTGTGGTCAACAAAGAATCCCACACATCGGTGATGAACCGTTCTGCTTTCTCCAACGGTACGACGGACTTGAAATCTTTAAACTTCACCGCGTACGTGTAGGCCTTAGTTCTAAATTTTCTAGAAGAGTGTTTGTCCGTCTCTCGAATGTGGTAGTACATTTCAGGGTTTACTGGTGGTGATGGACTTTGACTTGATGTAGACTCTCTGGGCCTAGATTCTGGCTCACTCATCTCATCTTCAAAATCGCTGGTATGAATTTGAGCCAAGACTTCAGCTACTGTGCGATCTGATAAATCACGTTTCTTCCTCTTACTTTTTTCTCCTTTCGTTACGAAACGATGCGATCGTTTCATCTTGACTGCAAAAGGTCAGATGACTATATTTAAAACGCCATGGTCCCCTATATATATATATATATATATATATATATATATATATATATATATATATATATATATATATATATATATATATATATATATATATATATATATGTCAGGCTCAGTGTATATATAAAGGGCTGGTGACTTCCCTCTCCGTATTCATTTCACTCTCAAGCCGATCAGCACGATAAAAATTATTCCCCTAGTTTTGAGTAAAGTGACGTCATTGAATCTGGAAGGTTTGAGACTATAAATATAGACTTGGGTTTTCCACAGGTTGTAGCTATAAATAGATACTAAGTCTAAATGAAAAAGTGACTCGCGTTCGTGTTCGTCTGTTGCCATTATTCCCTTAGTATTGAGCAAAGTGACGTCATTGAAGCTGGAAAGTTTGAGACTATAAATATAGACTTGGCTTTCCACAGGTTGTAGCTATAAATAGATACTAGGTTAGTTCATAGGACTTTCGTAGAAGATGAGATTATAAATAGATAGTGGGGTTTTCCTTAGGAGTTTACCACAGGTTTTAGCTAAAAATAAATACTAGGATTTTCCAAAAGGAATTTCCGACTTATTTTTTTTTATGTCATGTGCATGCGCTATAAAATTTGGCGCATGGAAAATCTAAATGAAAAATGTGATTCGCGTACGTGTTCAGCTTGTTGCAATTGCAAGTGTCCAGTACCGTGACGTCATGCCACCTGTTCCATTCCTATTGTTCCCATAAAAAATTCCCATTGACGCTATAGTAGCCTAGGGTGTGCCATTTGTCCGTGTAAATCTTGTCCGTCTATAGTCCCACCCATGTTAAATTTCCCCAACAGGTGACACGAACGCGAATGCATAAAACGTACTATACTATCCACTGACACGAACGCGAATGCATTAAACTTTGTATAGAAATGAAACAGGTGGCATGACGTCACGGAACTTGCTACATTGTTGCAAGTGTCCAGGACCGTGACGTCACCCCACCTGTTCCATTCCTCTTGTCCCTATACAAAATTCCCATTGTCCGTAAACAGGCCCAGGGTGATATTTTGTCGCTATAAATCTTGTCCATCTATAGTCCCACCCATGTTAAAATTCCCCATGTTAAATTCCCATTGTCGCCAGGGTACAACCCTCCTAGTTTAACATAGAAGTCCCATTGTCGCTAGGGTATCCCACACACATTCTTTTCCTCAAAATAACTTCCCTAATTGTCATTGCATTTCAACTCAGCATGGTATGCTTGATGAGACCCTGGCCTAATTCGTTGTTAGAATTCTGGATGAGACCCTGGCCTAATTCATTGCTAGAATTTTGGACGAGACCCTGGCCTAATTCGTTGTTAGAATTCTGCGTTATTGTTTAGCAGAGTTATAGCCTCTGCTTTTCAGACTCAGTCAATCTCGTTTATGCACTGCAACTCCTTAATGACACTGGTCAACAATTTTTAAGAAGTCGTCTGCTTCAGAGATAAATTGTGCTGTTTGTTATGGATTTTGATGTGTTGAATTCAAATATGACAATTAAAACAACTGATTGGCTACGATTTCCAAGATTTTTAGTTTTTAGATTTTACGTCTCTGTCTCTTCTGTAGATAGTAGCGTTTTAATCATAAATTGTAAACCTAAATCTTTTCGTGTGCTTATGGTTGCTTTGCATGATAATAATTTCACCTGTACACAGTTTAGCCCTTATTCAGTGTCTACTAGGCGCTTCCTGGCTTGTCTCTTGTATTCATTAAATGGAGGATCTCTTGTCATTGTCCAGCAATAGTTACAAGCATTGATGGACTCCATTTGCCCTGGTAGAATTTCTCCATTGTTGCAATATCCTTGTGAAATCACTCGCCGTGCTCTGCAGTTCAGTGGATAAAAAACCCTGTAGTTGTCTGCTTTGTTGTTTCCGAGAAAATGTGTTGCCACTAACTGGAAAGCTTCCCATGCCGTCTTTTCTTTGCCACGCAGTGCATGGACAAATGTGTCATCTCGAAGAAGTTCATGAATCTGAGGACCAACACCTTCCTTTACCTTAGCTTCGCTTATATTGGAGATTTTTCATGGAGGTACTTGAAAGCTGCTTGTGTTTTGTCCATGGCCTTGACAAAGTTTTTCATCAGACCCAGTTTGATGTGCAATGGTGGTAACAAAATCTTCCTTGATTCAACAAGCGGTGGATGCTGAACACTTTTCCTCCAAGGCTCCAGTGACTGTCGGAGTGGCCAATCTCTTCTGATGTAGTGGGAATCTCTCGCACGACTATCCCGTTCGCAGATAAAACAGTAGTACTTTGTGTATCCAACAATCTTTAAATCGCCACAAAGCTGCCACTGATGTTGGTCATAGTTTATGCACCTCAAAAGTTGTTTCATGTTTTCACCAGTTTCCTTCATATGGACTGTATGATCAAATGATCAACTGGAATTGATTGCAAAACATTGCCATTATGCAGCAAAACAGATTTAAGACTCGTCTTCGATGAAACAATGAACAGTCTCCACTCACCCGGATCATGAACGATGTTTTGGGCCGCCATCACACCATCAATGTTGTTGCAGCTACAAGATCACCTTCTATCAAGAAGAATGAGACAAGATCCTTTTGACGGTCGCGGAACATGGAAACCCTAACATCATCTGCCAGGAGATTCCACTGTTGTAGTCTGTAACCTAACAGCTCTGCTTTGCTCTTAAATAGTTCCAAATCCCTGACAAGGCCATTTAGTTCACCTTGTGTTATGACGTGTGGGTCAGAGGAGGAGGATGGGAGAAAATATGAGTCACGTGACATTGATGGTTCAGGATTAAAAGTTTCATCCTCTTTCTCTTTTTCGTCGGACACAGTTGAGAATGATTCTGGTGCATCAGGAACCGACAGTCCTTCTCCGTGCTATACTGGGCGTATAGCTGATGGAATGTCTGGATAAATGCACAGTCCACATTTTCTTCTTTGACACACCTTTCCCAAATGGAGGCATCATGCAGAAGTAACAATTGCTGATATGATCTGTTGGCTCTCTCTAAATCATTGGCACTGCAAAAGGCATAGATTTCCTTCTCCTGTTCAACCATTGGCGAAAATTTGTTGCACAAGTGTTGCAGCATATGTCTGGGGCCCACCTCTTGTCCTAATCTCCATGTTTGCACCAAAACTAAAGGTGATAGGCTTTCTTAACCATAGTGGTTATACTGTGCATTTGTGATGCAAAAGTCACTTTACAACAAACATAGCAGAAGTTATCTGCATTGTTCACACAAGTACGAGGCATTTGCTCACTTTGGCTAAACAGAAATTCATCCCTTTGCAAAATGAAACACTGACAAATAAGAGAGCACGACACTGCTTGATTTCTAGAGCTGATATGTGGCAATTTGTTCAGCAGAGTGATGTAAGATTAGTTATGATTGCATTATCCAGGACTTCTAGGAATGACATGATGCAATTAATATCATGTATGACGCAATACCAGCTTCAGATTGTATCATTCACTGTTTTGCCTAAAAAGCAAGTACTATCCAAACCCAGTCATAGATTTATTCATAGATCAAGTCAAAGGTGTATTTTTAGTCATTTCTGGCGTACATTGAGATCCCTTCCCTTTATAAGTCACTTATCCTCCGCCATTCCTAAGTCAAGGGTCTTATATACTGACCCAGTATGATATATTTAAAACTAGAGCCAATCAACAATTTAAAGCATCATTTTCGTTCTCAGTCACCAAGAATTAGTAACGTTTTACAACCATCTATTTCGGAAGCATTTTGGCTGTAGACCAGTGTTATTTTAACGTATGTAAAATTAGGTATGCATATTGATTTAATAGAGAGACTGGATACGTTTGAGCTTCAGAGTTCTGCATCATTTAACACTGTTATAGTGCGAAATAGTTCCCTTAACTATTACTATATTTTAATCAAGTTTTGAATTTAGCTTGGTATTGATGAAGCCTTGGCTGGCTTTGAGTCTGCATTTTTGTTAACCGAAGTAATCGCTCCTGATTGTCAGATCAACCTTCTTTTGTCACAAGTATTATTGTATTTTAATAAAATCTGGTGAGTAACTTGACAATGGTGATCTAATATGTGATTTGACAACGGTGATCTGGTGTGCGATTTGACAATGGTGATCTGTGTGATTTGACAATGGTGATCTGGTGTGTGATTTGACAATGGTGATCTGGTGTGTGATTTGACTATGGTGATCTGGTGTGTGACTTGACTATGGTGATCTGGTGTGTGACTTGACAATGGTGATCTGGTGTGTGACTTGACAATGGTGATCTGGTGTGTGACTTGACAATGGTGATCTGGTGTGTGATTTGACAATGATGATCTGGTGTGTGACTTGACAATGGTGATCTGGTGTGTGATTTGACAATGGTGATCTGGTGTGTGATTTGACAGTGGTGATCTGGTGTGTGATTTGACAATGGTGATCTGGTGTGTGATTTGACGATGGTGATCTGGTGTGTGATTTGACAATGGTGATCTGGTGTGTGATTTGACAATGGTGATCTGGTGTGTGATTTGACAATGGTGAGCCCTTGGCAGAATTTCAATGTCAACCTTTTTCATAACTTTTTAGCAGAAGTATAGCTCCAGATTGTCTTGCTAAACCACTTTTGTTTTTGCAAAATAACTTACAAAATTATTATTGGATTTCAAGTAAGCTTGGTGTTCATTTTGATTGTCATATGATCTTGTCTAAATCTGGTTATCAGAATTCCGTATTGTTTGGCAAAATTATAGTCATTGACTATCAAAGCCACCCAATCACTTTTCCGGATGATTACGCCCAGAACCATTATCTGAACATTTCTTAAAATTGGTATCTGGCATATTATTGGCGAGACCTTGACCTAGTTCCATGTCAGTACACTGCGTCGTTCCGTAGCAGATTTATAGCCACTCAGTTTCAAATTCATTTGTTTGCTAACAATAACCTTCTTTAAGTATTACTGGACTTCAGCAAAAATTTTAATGCAGTTTGATTTTCCGGAAATATGGGACGAATTTGATTGTCAGAGTTTGCATCCTATCACTTTCATTTCTGCTGATAAAATCGATTAATTTTATTTGACTGTCTACTAAATTCGGTATAAAGATTGACAATGACGATCCCTTGACTGCTTTCATTTTGTCAGCATTCTATGTTGTTTAGTGTCTCAGCCACTCCTCTTTCTCTCTGCACCATGACTGATATTTCACCCACCCTACTTTGTATTTTAGGGCAGTTGTGTTCCCCCCCCCCCTTTTTTTTTTAAATTACTGTATAATTACTTGCTTGGTGTGTTCTCATAACTCTTAATTAACATAGTGTCTGTATCATCATTTAGTATCGTTGTGACTCCTAACTGTTGACCTCACCCGCTATTGTATATACACTGTTACAAACTGTTTGTTACAAAACTACACGGTCTTACTTTCAACGAAATGAGTGTAAAAAGTAATTCTCGGAATTTGATTGTTATATAGTTGTTTCCTTTGCAATGCTTGTTTGCGTGTATGTTATCTTCCATTATATTTTTTCTCCTTTCTATTCCAAGCTAGGGCTGTGTCGTCTTTCAATATATACGTTACTTTAACTTTAACTTTAGAGGAGTATATTTACAAATCAGGTGGGTCAAATTACTTTATAATTTTATTATCTGTGAAAGGAACACCAAAAGGCTCTCGATCAGTTTTATGGTCAAATTTACCAGCTAAATTATGGTCATCAATAAAGTATAGCATAGATATAGATGCTGTAATAAAATGTTTTGAGATAGGGGTGTGGTGCTTACGAACGCGATGTAACAAGATCTATAAACGAATGGTATCATTCTCTGCTACTGAGGTAGGATGTTTTGTTACGAAATAATTACTTGAAAAGAGGCTTTTATTTACTTTCAATGTGGCATCATTATTAATAATATTATATTTTGAAATAAACATCTCCCTGCAACACATTAGTTTAATTCTAATGTGTAACATGAAAGATGAACACTGTTGTTTGTTCACACAGACTCCACTCTCTTGACCTAGTACTACGGTTGGCAAGCGTCTCGCTCAACCATTTGTTCTGTATTTATTTGATGACTTCACACTGTTCAGCCACACTAAATGTTACCGTTGGTATCAATCAAGAAATTCGCTTTTGAACAAGTAAAAAGCAGACAACAAACCTTTTTTGTTGCGCATCCGTACAAATCACCTATTCAGTATAAGCCAACTGTATCGCGTTAAGAAATGTGGAGCTATTGTAATGATCTTACCAATACTACCATCCCACAAAGACAGATAGACAAATGATGTAGCAATTGATACTGTGTAGAGCTATGGGTTGTAGGATAGCCAATCAAAGAGAGCTATGGGTTGTAGGATAGCCAATCAAAATAGCTATGGGTTGTAAGATAGCCAATCAAAGAGAGCTATGGGTTGTAGGATAGCCAATCAAAGAGAGCTATGGGTTGTAGAATAATCAAAGAGAGCTATGGGTTGTAGGATGGCCAATATATCACTATTCAACACTAAAGATTTAGCCAAAATATACATATGTTGATTGATTCAGCAATGCTTCTTTACTTTAAGCTGAAAAGGGTGTTGAATTGTTGAGTACTGTTGAGGTACATGATTTTAACACATTTTTGGACATTAGCCAATTAGATTTTGTTCCGTTTTTACACTTTCTAAGCACCAAGCTTCTGCTTGTGCTATCAGCTGCAGTGTAGCGCTCAACCTGCTCAACCTGCTTATGTTATCAACTATAGTGTAGCATTCAACTTGTTCGTACTATCAACTATAGTGTAGCATTCAACTTGTTCGTACTATCAACTATAGTGTAGCATTCAACTTGTTCGTACTATCAGCTATAGTGTAGCATTCAACTTGTTTGTACCATCAACTATCAACTCTAGTGTAGAACACAACCTACTCGCCCTATCCACTATAGTGTAAATAGAATAAAGAATACCAAAATAAGTTTAAAATTAATGTATTGAAAAATTCAAATGACTTCTATAACACGAAATACTATTTCCGACGAGTCTTAGGGCAGCAATAAAGATGTAATTAGCTTTAGTGACGTTATTTTATCGGTTGCAGAACTCTTTATTGACGGTAAAATAAAATATAAATTGGGTCAGATGGACTTTGTATTCGTGCTTAATAACAGTTTGTATTTTTGATTTAAAAAATTGTAGGGAAAAGAAAAAACGAAGATTTATGTCAATATATGTCTTTAATTGTGATATAGCTGATTCTGAAATAAAACTTTCCATTAAGAGAAAAGCTTTAGTATAAACAACATGTAAAACATATAAATATTGTTTATAGTAGAGAAAAGAATTCGGATGTATATATAAACTAGCCCAAAAGTAGACGAAACACTTCAAACTGATTTCGAACGCGCATATAATAATATTGTTTTTGAAGAGCTTGATGCCTGCATTGCCAGTGATGTGGTAAACACTTTATAGCCTTGTCAACATTACTAATGATGAGGTAAATACCCTATAGAACTCAAGGTATTAATTCAGTTCCCTTAGTAAACATATACAAACACCATGACATTAAAAATTCAATAAATTTACATTTCGGGGTGCTCATGATCAAGCCTATATTTGTCAGTATAGATGCATCCTGGATGACAGCTTCTTTGGAGAGAAAAGGATATATCCTGGCCAGCCAAACCCATAAATACTCTGTTTTATCTTCATCCGTTTACAGACTGGTTCGCATTTTTCCATACCATTAGTACCATGGTTTAGTTTCCTAAATTGGTTTACGTGTTTAGTAGCTTGAGATGGGCAGAGGAGGATAAAATGTTTCCGACTGACATGAAGCCAAGTAGTTCCCATCTTAATTTAGAGATGTTTTTTGACTGTGCCTTTCCGTGTGAAATATTCATGGCAGGGATCGATATTTTTACCATCGAATAGTTGAGAAGGTGTCGTTCATTTATTTTGAGATACCATTTATTGCGGTTGTGAAAGCAATATGGTGGAGGGGCACATGTACGGTTAGTATGAAATGCGGTTCAAAGCTGCAGTTTGATTGACTCGGGGAGGGAATTGCAAGTACTAATGTTCGGCTGCGACGGGCTTAGTGATAAATTATGCAAATGTAAAACAAGGAGAAGCCATACGAATGTAAAGTTATAGTTGCGTTATTTGTGATCATTTTTTCAGACGAAGCTTGTTGTCTTGAGGTCCTTGGAAATAGGGAAAACAAGGGACTTCCAGCCAAACTCACGCAGGTGTTTGATTCGCTCAGTAGAGAGACCCAAGTGTGTAGAAATAGTAATTCAATTTCAGCGCCACTGTGATTCTAATATATAGTTTATCTTCAACAACGACGTATTTTACTTCTACAACAAATTTAGCCTTTATGGTACAAAAGGTCTTTCATAACTTTATAATTGGAGAAATGCTTCATTGTTACTGAAGTGATGGCATGTTTTTCTCCATTCCTCCAATGTTTTTATAATAAATGTACTCAAGTTGTGTCTCCATTTCAAACCTCTAACAAGTTGAATATCTAAACACTGTTCTTTAGTTAATACAAATAAGGAACACAAACTTCACTTACACATGTGCAAATAAAAGTGATGCCTTACAACACCAATGTCCCAATGAAACCTTAAAATTTTGAGTTTTAGGGGTTTTACAGGGTAGGGTCATTTGTTGTTGTTTTGTTGTTATTGTTGTTGTTGACTTGTTTTAAAAAGAAATTATCTTTAGAAGAGATGTGAGCAGATGTTCTTCTTACATACAAATGCGAATATAATTAGCCAATCAAACATAAGCACACATATAAGCACACATATAAATAGCCAGTCAAATATAAGCACGCATATAAATAGCTAATCATAATGTCAAATAAATATTTGTGATAAAGATGATTTCGTTGCATCTACATGTGTTTCTGTGTTGCTTTTCTTACACTACGAGCCTTAGGCTGCTTAAAGACCACTGGATGGCCATGTAATCATATAGCATCGACTTAGACTGCTTAAAGAACACTGGATAGCCACGTGATCATTCTAAGTACGGTTGTATTAAGTTATATGCAATATAAATTAAACACTTAGATCCGATATTTTTTTTTCGGTCATCAGACCGGAGGACATCAGTTGTACTGAAATTAAAGGAGGAAATATTTAGGGCCCAAACTGAATCGGTTTCGATTTACTGAAGTTTCATTGTCAAGGGATTTTGACGATATATTATTTTCATTTTCGTGGGCTTGCTAAAATGCTCAGATTTGAAATATAAACTCGTTAGACTCATTCAAAAATTGGCAACTGTTTGAGAAAAAAATCCTACGAAAAATTTCTCATTTGCATTGATAATTCATTGAACAAGAATGTATCTACATTTTGTAACGGGTAATTAGGTGAAATGGTGAAAATTAATACAAAGCACACTTGCATGAAATAGTCATGAAACAAAATGCATACACATACTGGACATTCTTCAAAAAAGTAAGAAAACAAAAGATACACATACAAGATGAAACATTTAAACCCCATTGATTATAGCTATAACTCAA
>JAECUM010046405.1:0-38873 GCA_016617855.1 Megalonaias nervosa
CTTTCTCATCACTGAAAATTTATACTATTCAAAAATCATATTCTAAAACTCACAACCTTACTAGAAATATCTTTATTTTTATTACCAGTCGTATATTCCACTATCACATCCAATCTTGTTGTTGTTTATTACCAGTCATATATTCCACTGGCACTGTCAGTCTAATAGTTGCTTATTGCCAGTCATATATTTCATTGACGATTCCAAGGTGGCCTATTTCATCCGTCTTTCCCACCTTAAAGAATAGGCATGGCCTAATGCAGGGGTTATTTCCCACTTTAAAGCATAAACATGGTCTAATGCAGGGATTATTACAAAAGTACACTGTATTCTTGCTACGGGAAGTAGTATGTTCAATGAAAGCTGTTGATTTCGTTTAGCCAATTTATGAATTATGAGAACAAAAATGGTCACTAATTAAAAGCCCCCAACTATTGTCTCTAAATAATTTATAATTATTCTTTTTTCTTGTGGGTTTCTTCTCGTTCACATTTTTATTCAGTTTACCCTCTGACATACAGAATTAATAAAATGTTCAAAGATTTAATACATTTTTGTCCATTGCTTTCCGCAACAAAGTGTAAATAACTTCTTTTCTATTAATTTCTTATCAACGCTCAGAATGTGAAAATGGTTTCGAAACTATAATCAGTTACTTTTATACTTTAAGTACTAAAATATCAGGAAGGTTAGAAATAATTTGAAAAGGGACATTATGACGTCATGTTATAACGTATATGTTCTTTTATAACTTGGGTCCAACTTAAAACTGCACAGACCCAGATGTGTCGTCTCAAAATGCGCCTGCAGATCTTGTTAGGAGTAATTAGTAGAATAAACAACATACATCCTGATCTGCCGGTTCATTGTGCGACAGCAAATCTGAGTCTACGTTGTTTGTAGTTGAAATATATCTTTTTGAAGGAACCAATAAACCACAATGAAGCAACGAAAGAAAATATTTATATGTGCTTTACGTTTAATGATATAAAACGTGCTAGAATTAAATATCCAATTGAAAATCCATTTTAAAAAATCGCGATTAACGGCAAATTTAGAGTTTTCAGGTAAACCTACAATTTCTCATTCATAATTTTAAACAGCAAGACAAAGTGCTATCAAATTAGTTGAGATAATACTTGCGTATTGCATTTACATTTCAAAGGGTTTCGAGCGTCATTATATTCGTTCTTAAATCTACAATATTAGACTACTCTGCCCGGTTTTCAGGTTTAAAGTTATAATTCATTTGCAACTGAACTATTCAGTTGAAATATCGTTAGAGTCGTTTCAAACATTAACTAGCAGAAACACGTTTTTGTTTTTCTATTGTTGCTTCATTTTGCCGGTTCCAGTATTGTTTTTGGCTTCCTTCACCTACTGCTTATTTTCAGTTAGAGAGAAAGGTAAGTACGTCATCGCAGCATCCGGATGCATCAAGAGATGGGGATGGATCAACGACCGTTTTGCCCTTGTATGCCTTGGAGACAATATTGATACATTTTTTCATCAAGTTTGGGCATCATTGCCAGTATATTTTTATATTTTCAATTTCTTTCAAACAGTTAAGAGCTATTTCTGTATATAACCATGTGGATGCTTTTTCAAAGTATGCGGTGTGCAAGCAAATCACCTTTGTAAAACATTATCAAATGAATGTTCGACCAAAGCTGTAGCATTTTAGTTTTCAGCTTCTGAAGATTGACAATGTGTTTCATTCACAAAGCGTCATATGGTATTTATCCAAATGCATATTTAGTCATCGCGACGTCTCGAAAATGGACGACACATGCTAATAATATCCCGAAATTTTGCAAAAACTGCAGAAGCTATCAATCTGTTGCTAATTTGACACGTTTTGTATTATTTCCTTACCATTTATTATATTACTTTTCTTTCAGAATTTTATTGGCCGTGTATTAAATATTTAGTCTGAGTGCCCGATTTTAATTTGAAAGTTCACTATCATGTATGATTTTCTTCAACAGATGTTGTATATAATCTGAACATTAAATAACTTTTAGCACTTTTCCCATATTTTGTCATTTAAGATACAAAATCGTACATGTTTATAAACGCAAACTGGATATTTTGTATTCACAAAGGCAATTCCTCCATGTATGCACTATGGAGAAGTACACTATAGACAGAAACATAAAACTGTCTTTCTTGAATATTGAATCCTCTGTTCGCAGTGTACATGTAGAATCGTCATCAAAATAGATCCATAACTTCATCTCTTTCTTAAATGCTTTGTACAAATATAGTCACCAAACAGAAATTCGTGAAAATTGAATCAAAAAAAATAATAATAAATAAATAAAACTGAATGAAAACAACGTATCCTAAATATTTACAATTTAATGGGAATTCACAACTTGTTAGAGATAATTATTCGGTATTTTGCACGTATTAGCTGGTAACAAATACTTTTCCGTTTGTTTCAAGTGAACAGGTTCCTGACAGGATTGCTAACAAATATGATTTAGATTTATTCTGATAGTACAAGGATTATGAGTTTCATTATCTTTCACTTGTGTGGAAGAATTGAAAAATACTTTTAAAAAAGGATGTCATGTAAACATAATGCATACGTCGAAGAAGCCGAATCATTTTTAAAGAAACATGTAAAGTTTAAAATATCGCTTGTGACAATAGCTTGGAATAACAAGATTTACTATATCGAACTAGCGTAGCCACTGTCCATTTTGTATCCAGAAAGGTTACCTTTGAACTGAAGATGAATTTTATCATTTTCTTATATGGGCAAAAATCCTCATTTTGACTACACATCATTGCATAGTATACATGAGACAACGGGGATATAAAACGTTGAACTTGTTAGAAGACTAGTATTGTGTCAATCATACAGCTCAAGTGTCAATCATACAGGCATTGTGTCAATTATGTAGGTATTGTATCAATCATGCAGATAATTTGTCAATCATACAGGTATTCTGTCAGTCATGCAGGCATTGTGTCAATCATACAGGTATTGTTCAATCATACAGGCATTGTGTCAGTCATACCGATATTTTGTCAATCATAAGGGTATTTGTAAATCATACTGTGGCAAAGGCAGACTGATCAATAGGAATATAAAGCTATATTATACCTGTTTTAAATAAAATCGGTTTGACTCATAAAACTGATAAGTCTTTGTTTCTGGAGAGGAAACAGACTGTTCCCGTTGTTTGTGAATACAATAATTTTCTGTATTTTTAAAACTTCGACTGTTAAATTAAACTTAAATTCTCAAATGTTTCATTACAAAATTTAAGATATCTTCGCATTATAAAAGGTACTCGTGTGTTGATGTGGTCATTGTGAAAGACAGTTGTTGCCTTGAAATATAGCATGTGCATAATGGGTCCATTTTTATGCATTTTTAATTAAACTCAGGAGGCCGTTCATTCACGAAGGGATTCAAGTAAATGAAGAATTATTGTCCCAAATAAAATAATAAACTGATATGTGAATTCTTTTCCCCAACGTTAGGATCTGTTGGCATTTTGGGTCCTCCTGGAAATAAAGGCGAAGTAGGAGCACCAGGTTTGATTATTTTTCAATTTGTGGCTAGGTCATTACTTGAGCTTAAATTACACTCTGAATTTATTATTTTTCCTGGGGTACCAATTTTCGAAGATCTCTGCGTTGCCACAGACCCGACTAACCATCTTAAGGTCTACTGAAGAATTATATTTATGTTGAAACAATAGGACTTTTCTTGAATCTACGAATATAAATACTGACGAAAATATCATTTTTCACAAAACCACGCAAAATTGTTAACCACAAAAATAAACGAATTCATAGTATCTGTTGTGGTGTACATTTATGCAAGAGCGATAAAGAAGTTTTACGTTTGCGGATTGCTTTCAGTTTGTCCTAACTCCTTACGTGTATACGTAACCACATGAACACAATTTTGATTCTTTCTATAGCAATGTCAGTTTCCTGACATCTATATAAAGTTTTCCAGTATTCATGATATTAAAAACTAAATACTACAAGTGAACCTGTCACATAAATTTACCTTTTTTATATGACTCCATTGAGCCTCGTGCTGGAACGTTAACGTCAGAATTGGGATTGAAAACCCTTTCTTGATCTTTCTTCCTTAAGCATTTGCTCTTAATGATGTAACATATATTCATGCGTATCAAGTACAATAACAGGATTACATGATTTGATACACAAAAATATTGCCGTATTTCTGAAGTCTTCCTTTGGAGGTAACGTGTCATCGTATATAAAAGTGTAATATTTGTTTTATTTATAAGTATACTTAAGTTTAAAAGGAGTTTTAAATTTGAGTATTTCTTCATTTCTGTCACTAAACTTAGTAAAGAATGAGCAATTTATCATTATTTGCTCAATATCTTAATTTACTTCAAGAAATGTTATGTTGTAAAGCACTTCAATCGATTTTTGATCCTAATGAAAATTTAGTTAATAATGTTGTTTAACTTGGGTTTTGGACAATGTTTATGAGATATATCTACCAAGTCATTTTCTTTTATTTAATGTAAAGAACGTTTCTACAGTGAATCTCAATGTTTTTTGTACACGTTGTTGAAACAAAGTATCAGCTACCTATAAATTACATTAAACAAATTTGGACTTTGCATGAACTTTAAACGTTTAACTTTATCTCTGGAATTGAAAACTTGTACTTATGCTTTCTTTAAAACAATTGTACAAAGAATACACACTATTTTGAATCGTCTGGAAGATGTATTCCTCGTGCCCTAAAAATGCTGATTTGCTTAGCAGTTGCATAGTTAACTAGTGATGGTATTTGACATTTTTTGTCACTTTGATACTAATTGTCAAGTCTCGAAATTTAATTAAATGTTAGAAAAATCGAAATTTTGTTTCAAGATGTTTCTTTTGTCAGTGAAATATTTTTAATATATAGCATTTGCATTGTCAATATGTGAAATATGCGTTATAATTACAAAGCATCACCTGGTATTCTACATACAGGACCTACTGGCCTTAGTGGACCTCCTGGAAATAAAGGCGAATCGGGATCTCCAGGTGTGTATATTTCACCTGGTCTTATCAATAATATCAAATACAACCTTTATCTGACCGGAATAAAAAGGGCTTTTCTTTGTGCTATACTTATGCAAATTACAGGTTTTGAAGCCTCTGTATCAGGGGACTTAATTATCTCATCATATCTAAGGCACAAATCTGACTTGATTCGATTATAGTTAATATTATTACGTATGTTAATTAGTACATATTCGTAGCCCAACAGGAAGAATAACTACTTGCATGTGCTGAGACAACACCTACTCTAACGTTCTCTTTCTCGTTCTCTCTCTCTCTCTCTCTCAGCACACTTAAACAAAACAAAAATGAGTTCTTTAGACATGTAACAAGGCTATATTTCTGAGGAGTACTTGCGTCTTGCGAGCTGATGTAGTTTGTAAACCTATTTATTGAAGCAGTTCTTATATTTTGACATATGTCAGGGTTGAGTCAAACTTGGACTGCAGTAAAATACCACGATACTTTCATAAAATAGTAATAAATATATAATCAGTTCTTGACAATTATTCTGTTTTTATTACATATACAATTGAATGAGAGAAATGGTGTATTTCGTCAAATTACCAGATTAATATGTACTTGAATGACTGCGCAATATATCTGGAAATAATACTGAATGCCCAATATACCTAGAAACAATGCTGATTGCCCAATCTACCTGGACACTATACTGATTGCCCAATATATCTGGAATCTATACTGAATGTCACAAAAAAAGAATACTGCTAAATTATAATGTTTAAAAAATTATTGCAATATGCCATAGCTCTTCGGTTCTGAAATCTACATGTTTAAGTCAAATAGAAACGAACCACGGTTTAAGACATATTTTTTAATACCCTACATCATATTATCGAATACACGACTTTAAAACTGACGTTAATCATGGGCCTGCGAGAATGTTGGGACTGATGAACGGACACGCATACTGAAATCAACATTATCTGTATATCGAGCTTCCGAAATGGCGGTCTCTGAAGTATTGAAATACAGTCTATCCACTTCTGTACCACTAGCATCAGCAGTCGGAAACATCTACCACTATGTGTTTTTCCCCTTATCTTGGAACACCATCCCGATGGTGGGGCGGTACTGTTGATCAGTCACTACTTGTTGGTGATGGATAGTCAGCTCTTGTCTTTACGCTTCAACCAAAGATAGATGTGCGCTTTTTCATCAGTTTTTCTCAGTGCTTGAACCACCACTTTACGGTTTTTTCGTGTTATACCTAGTGCACTGAGCATCTTCTAGACTGATTGAGCTGGAAACTCTCTACTTCCCACCTCTGTTTGATTCAACCAAGTACTCCATCTAATGCTCCTGCATGTCTCCATCATCTCTGCATATTTGGTCAACTTCTTCTGAGCCTCATAACATCTCACCTCCCAAGGTTCAGTCAAGTCAATGGCCACCAGCTTCTTCATAGACTCTGACCAAATCACTGCATGTAGACGTGGACTGTTTTAGTCGAAACCAATTTCTTACCGAAATCCGCATGTATGTCCCAACTCTGTTTCATTAAGGATTGTCTTCCTATGTGGTCATGTGTTTCTGGATTGTCCCTCTTTGAGAAAGTTAATAAATCTTTTGCCTGGTGATTGGTGTTGGTCTTTTCTTCTTTTTCTCCCTCTCTAAGATGTCTACTAGCTCTCAGAGAATCTTGTTACGCCTCCATATGTATGCTAGCTCTTTCACCACAAAGAGGACATGTAGGATTTTCAGTTAGGCCCCATCTTTGCAAGTTTGTTGGAGATGACAAACGTTCAAACACTGATCTTAGCAGAAACTGAAACCGGAGAGGCTCGTAATTCCAAATATAAGAGCACGTTAGCATCCTTTTTGGCCAAACCCACATGGTCCACGCTCCTTGGCTTTCTCGTTGGACAATCTTTGATTGTCGATTCTCTACCTCTATTTTCCGTAGCTTGTCCTGGATTATTTACTTTCTCATAACTAGGGCCAGGTGTACATGCAAGCATTGTTGAAAGTAGAGTCTTTGCCTAAATCGTATACATGCAAATATCTTTGAAATTAGAGTCCTTGTCGAAATCGTGTACGTGCAAATATCTTGTATATGCAAATGTCATTGAAATTAGAGTTTTTGACTAGGGATATAATCAAAATAAAAGATCTACACTGGTCAGACTAGGTATATAATAGAAATAAAATATTTACATTGGTCATACTAGGTGTATATAATAGAAATTAAAGATCTACACTGGTCAGACTAGGTGTATAATAGAAATAAAAGATCCACACTTGTCAGATTAGGTGCATAATAGAAATAAAAGATCCACACTGGTCAGATCAGATGTATAATAGAAATAAAAGACTTACACTGTTCCGACTAGGTATATAATAGAAATAAAAGATTTACACTGGTCAGACTAGGTATGTAATAGAAATAAAAGATCTACACTGGTCCGACTAGGTATATAATAGAAATAAAAGATCCACACTGGTCAGATCAGATGTATAATAGAAATAAAAGACTTACACTGTTCCGACTAGGTATATAATAGAAATAAAAGATCCACACTGGTCAGACTAGGTATGTAATAGAAATAAAAGATCTACTCGGGTCCGACTAGGTATATAATAGAAATAAAAGATCTACACTGGTCCGACTAGGTATATAAAGGAAATAAAAGGTGTACACTGGTATTATATATCTTACTACCACTACTTCAAACTGGAGATGTCGTTAAGAAAACCAAATAAAGAAATGAAATTCGTTATTAATATCGACTGGAAGAAAACTACAATATCAAAACAAAGATTTTACTGCTGCATGTGTTAGGAACATAATTAAAATAGAATTATATATTTAAAGTATCTTTCTTTGCATGTAACAATTTTGTATTTCCCCAAGTCATACACTAGGTAGATAAATATTATGATGTTTGAACTTGCCGGCAAGGTATATATCGTTTCTCTCTGATGTATCTTAACAGAGAGTAAATAATGCTCTAATCACACAGTCTATGATTACATTCGTGGGAGTAATAATTGTGACCCGAATCCAAATATACTGACCTTTGTGTAGACTATCATGTACTGAAAATGGTTTTAAACTCCACTAAACCAATCTAAATTAATTACATAATTAATCGTAACAAACGAAGACAGTACACTTTTCTGATTACTTAACAATGCAACACTGACCTGCACATGTCTGGTACGGATTATTGGTTTTTCAACAAAAGAGAACATGACACATATATAGAGGATATCGAAGTTTTCTGAGTACATATTAAAAGATGTGTCACTCGTGACAATACAGCGTTTCCCACGAGTGATGTTTTTCATTGCATCTACTAAATAATCGTATATTTTATTTGTATTCTATATTTTAAAGGCACAAATCTGTAATTTGCATGGATTTGATTCTCTATTTTGTGTCAATGCGATTAACGGCTGCATTACTACATCGATAAGAAAAGTTCCGAAATTTTACCAGGACCTTCGGACAGCGATTGTTTACGAGTGGTGATGTCATATTTCACTCACTGATGTATTTCAATATTTCATTATGAAAATTAAATAAGAAATAACGATAACATGAAGAGGTTTAAACAGTTAAATATCTGGATAATTTTATCATACGTACTAAATATTACAAGGTTTCCATCAAATAGAACCTTTGTACCAAACGTTGGCTGCACTCTCTCACTGAAATATAGGTGAATTTTCATATAGGAATGACCCAACAAGACCTACTGAAACCCTAAGTACATTTGCATATGAAAACTTTATCAAACTTTGTTTCAGTACACAATTCTTATTTCATATTATGTTTATATGCATTTGGCTTAAAGCATCGCTTGATGTTTTAATTGGACTTAATCATTGTGGCCTGCTGATATAAATGTTGATAAACCATTAATGTTGTTTAAATCTTGCATCAATATTACGATGAATATTTGAGTCTTTGGGGGCCTTACAAACAGTACGATTCAAATCTTTGTCACATTGGTCACACAGGACAACCTGGAAAGCATGTGGTACCATGCAAACTGATCAAGTCAATTATATTTACACCAGCATGTCTACACATACACACACGCGGTGTGCAACATTCTTACGATGGTCTGTTTTCAAAGCTATTTTTCCTGCACAGTTAAGGAAATGACTTATTAAATAACAATATGGTCTAAATGTCAAGACTACATCATTATTCCCATATCTCTTCCTCTGATGTTAAACTATGTAATATATATATCTATAGCTGTAGCTTATTTTTATATAATTAGTTAATATTTACAGCGTATTACGAGATTTAATATATATTGTTTCCACTTTAATCATATTCATTGTCAATAATTCTATCGCATAAAATGTATGGTGCAAGTTTTAGAGAATACTTGTACAATTCCTAAATAATGTATTAGGGTTAACCGGACCAATGGGTCCTCCAGGAATCAAGAGTGACTTAGGTGAGCATTTATTTTCTAATATTATTCCACATTGAAAGGAATCGTGAATAGTTGAAAGTTTTAGATTATGATTTAAGCTATTAATGTTCGTATTAATAAACTGTTGACCAAAAACCCCAGAAATTAGTCATTAATTTTATCTTGAAGCAATATGCCTTATAATTAAACCACCAACTCAGTCATCTAATGAAACCGTATTCCCCGACAGTCTGTATTACTACGTAGCAGGAGCTGACAAAACTTTTTAACTTTTGACATTTACAATATTTTATTATGCTTTCTAAAACCGAATTAGCTAAATTTGTTTCCATAACGTTGCATATCATTTTTTATTACAAACAATAATCCATAAATTGAGTGTTATCCCTTTACAATATACAAAACGTGTCCCTTTGGAATATATAAAACCTATGCCTGTACAATATACAAAAGATATCTCTTTATTTTATATCCTATAAAACTACATACAATAATGCAAGTTATATTTTGATCATAAGCTTAAAAGAAAGAAAATGATACTGCTATCTGCACGTTCAGTTTTATATAAATAAATCCTGCAGGTACAATGGGGCTAAAAGGAGAAAAGGGCAATGTAGGGGAACCAGGTATAATAGAAAGGCAACAATGCTACCATTGAATGGGAAAGTTTGTTTGTTACATTACAAATAGTAGTATAAAATGTTTATCTATTATATGCTTTATTTCCAATAAACAATTAGTAGGATTTTTTTTAAAAAAAGGTATTCAAAACTATTAAGGAAACTTTTGTGTTATTTCTAATTTCTTGCTAGCCATGTAAATCAGGCTCCTTGAAAGGAAAGCACTCGTGCAGAAATATCTTTTAATACAATATAAATATTAGCATCTTATGAATAAACTGTACGATGTCAACAATATGATCTCATTAAGTTCTCGGACGGAGTAATTTTAAATCCCTTGTGAACAAATTAATTTAGGTACAGCTGGATTACAGGGTTTAGCAAGTAATATATAGCAAGTGATGTATGTTGGTGCTTTTATGCCAACGAAAACACAAAAACCCACTAATTTTCACTTGCTGTCTCTAAAACACCACGCAGATAGATGGAGATGCATACAAAACAAGCAATTTTGCATTTGTGAATTACTATATAATATCATATAATACACAGGTGAGCTTGAATGTTCTTCCTTTGACACATACATGCAAGAAACACACTACAGAAACAAATCATTTAAAATACGATGAAAGAATACCTTACAAATGCTACTTATATATCTACATAAGATCCCATAGATCACGACTTATATATCTACATAAAATCATTCCATTCTTTGGGTTTATTACTCTTTAGCCAAGTTGGTCAAAGTTATTGTTTGTAATCCTCTATTCCATATTTCTAAATCTTACAAATTAAATCTTCTTCAATCCCTATGCATTTACCGTACATAACAATATAGTGTATACATTTTTTGTTGTGGATGTGTATTTTATATTTTTTATTAGTATGCTCTCCAATTCCAAAACTGCAATATTGGTTATCATTTATACATAAAAGGCTTCCGTGACCTGAATTAAAATTATATATTGCTCTGTTTATATTTCAAAACATTGATACTCCCGAACACTGCAACATCATCAATTTCACCTATAGGCCGCACAGGACAATGAGAAAAACATGGTGAACCAATTATCAATATTCATTGCTTTCTTTGAAACAATTACAATGAAAGATTAAAAAAAAAAAAAAAATTCTCAGTGTGGCGTGTAAACTTGTGTCAAATTAACATTCCATTTCTCTTTGTTTTAAATATTCATTTTGTTGACCAGTTATTCTGTTACAAATTGACCGTAACTCAAAATTGTTGAAGATTATGGTCGGAGAATACATCAAAATAGTGCGATACATTACCTTTTCTGAATTTTAATATTCAGTGACATTCAGTGAATATAGTTTTTTTTACTCATCCTGTTTCTTGAAATTTGATTTTCAATTCGAATTCTTTAGTACGTATGAATCCGTGGTAATTAATCACTCTCTTTATTTCATTTCAGTAGTATATATGAATCTGTTGGTATTGATAACTATCTTTAATTCGAACTCTTTAGTATGCATGCATCCGTTGGAATCTATTACTATGTTTCATTCGAATTCCTTGGTATGCACGAATTCTTTAGTATCTATGAATCTGTTGGAATTCTTTAGTATGTATGAATCCGTCAGAATTCCTCAGTATGTATGAATCCGTTGGAATTCTTTAGCATGTATGAATCCCTTTGAATTCTTTAGTATGAATGAATCCGTTGGAATTTTTTACCATGTATGAATCCTTTGGAATTCTTTAGTATGTATGAATCCGCTGAAATTCTTTAGTATGTATGAATCCGTTGGAATTCTTTAGTATGGATGAATCCGTTTTAAGTCTTTAGCATATATGAATCCGTTGGAATTCGTTAGTATATATGAATCCGTTGGAATTCTTTAGAATGAATCAATCTGTTGGATTTCTTTAGTATTATGAATCCGTTGAAGTTCTTTAGCATGTATGAAACCGTTGGATTTCCTTGGCATGTATGAACCCGTTGGAATTCTTTAGCATGTATGAATCCGTTGGAATTATTTAGCATGAATGAATCGCTTGGAACTTCTTAGAATGTATGAGTCCTTTGGAATTTTTCGTATCTTTGAATGTGTTGGAATTCTTTAGTATGTATGAATCCGTTGGAAATCTTTAGTATGTATGAATCCGTTGGAATTCTTTATCATTCAGGAATCTGTTTGAATTCTTTATTATATATGAATCTTTTGTAATTCTTAAGTGTATATGAATCTGTTGGAATTCTTTAGTGTGTATGGATCCATTGGTATTCTTTGGCATGTATGAATCCATTGGAATTCATTAATATATATGAATCCGTTTGAATTCTTTAGTATGTATGAATCCGATGGAATTTTTTAGTATGTATGAATTCGTTGGGATTCTTTAGTATGTATGAATTCGTTGGAATTCTTTAGTATGAATGCATCCGTTGGAGCTCTTTTGTATGTGTGAATTCGTTGGAGCTCTTTGATATGTATGATTTCGTTGGAATTCTTTAGCATGAATTAATTCGTTAGAATTCTTTAATATGTATGAATCCGTTGGAACTCTTTAGAATGTATAAGTCCCTTGGAATTCTTCGTATATATGAATCAGTTGGAATTCTTTAGTATGTATGAATCCGTTGAAATTCTTTAGTGTGTATGAATCCGTTGGAATTCTTCGGCATGCATGAATCCGTTGGAATTCTTTAGTATGTATGTATCTGTTGGAATTCATTAGCATGTATGACTTCGTTGGAATTCTTGATTATGCATGAATGGGTTTCAAATCTTTAGCATGTAAGAATCCGTTGGAATTCTTTAGCATGTATGAATTCGTTGGAATTCTTTTGAATGTCTGTATCCGGTTGAATTCTTTAGTATGCATCAATCTGGTGGAATTCTTTAGAATGTATGAATCCGTTGAATTTTTTAGTATGTATAAATCCGTTGGAGCTCTTTGGTTTGTATGAATCCTTTGGAACTCTTTAGTATGTATGGATCCGTTGGAATTCCTTAGTATCTATGAATCCGTTGTTATTCTTTGGTATGTATGAATCCGTTGGAATTCTTTAGTATGGATGAATCCATTTTAAGTCTTTAACATGTATAAATCCGTTGAAAGTCTTTAGTATATATGAATCCTTTGGAATTCTTTAGAATGAATCAATCTGTTGGATTTCTTTAGTATGTATGAATCCGTTGAAATTCTTTAGCATGTATGAATCCGTTGGATTTCTTTGGCATATATGAACCCGTTTGAATTCTTTCGCATATATGAATCCGTTGGAATTATTTAGCATGAATGAATCCATTGGAACTCTTTAGTATGTATGAGTCCCTTGCAATTCTTTAGTATGTATGAATCCGTTGGAATTTTTTAGTATATAGAAATCCGTTGGAAATCTTTAGTATGTATGAATCCGTTGGATTTTTTTAGTATGGATGAATCCGTTTTACGTCTTTAGTATGTACGAATCCGTTGAAAGTCTTTAGTATATATGAATCCGTTGGAATTCTTTAGAATGAATCAATCTGTTGGATTTCTTTAGTATGTATGAATCCGTTGAAATTCTTTAGCATGTATGATTCCGTTGGATTTCCTTGGCATGTATGAACCAGTTGGAATTCTTTGGCATGTATGAATCCATTGGAATTATTTAGCATGAATGAATCCATTGGAACTCCTTAGTTTGTATGAGTCCCTTGAAATTCTTTTGTGTCTATGAATCCGTTGGAATTCTTTAGTATATATAAATCCGTTTTAATTCTTTAGTTTGCATGAATCCGTTGGAATTCTTTAGTGTGTATAAATCCGTTGGAAATCTTTGGTATGTATGAATTCGTTGGAATTCATTAGTATGTATGATTCCGTTGGAATTCTTCAGTATGTATGCATCCGTTGGAATTCTTTAGTATGTATGAATCCAATGGAATTCTTTAGTATGTATGAATACGTTGGAATTCTTTAGTATATATGAATCAGTTGAAACTCATTAGTATGTATGAATCCGTTGGAATTCTTTAGTATGTATGAATCCGTTGGAATTCTTTAGTATATATGAATCAGTTGAAACTCATTAGTATGTATGAATCCGTTGGAATTCTTTAGTATGTATGAATCCGTTGGAACTCTTTAGTATGTATGAATTCATTGTAATTCTTTAATCTGTCTGATTCCGTTGGAATTGATTACTAACGTCTATTCTCTCTTCTCACGTGTGTAAATTCAGTATATGGAAACTTAAAACTTTTATATCAGTACAGTGTCTTGTATTAAAAACAAAATATTGACAACTATTTTTCAAAATGTATTCGTTGTCTGATTCGAAATAAAAAATATTTTTAAAAAAAATAAACTCCTTTCTCTAATGAGAGTGGTGCTCCGATAAATAGGCTAACGTTATTTCATTAATCAAGATAAGGAAATTAATGCACTTTTGGTGCATTCAATAGGGGCAATCATTGGACACTCTTTAAAAAGTTGCTTGATATTAAAATAACTGTATACATAGTTCATACTTTAATTAACTGGTATGGCAAACAGTTGTATTATGTGCGATGGGGAAGTGTAATATCCAGCGCTTCCCATGTAACCAGTGGAGGGAGGCAATGGGGGCATTCTTTCCCCTTTGTTGTTTATTATATACATGGACGAGTTAAATCGTAAACTGGGTCAGTGTTACGTAGGGTTGCGTCTGCCACCAAATGTGTTGTTTCTTAACAATTTTAGTTTTGCTGATGATATGTCACTGATAAGTCCTTCTATCACAGGTTTAAGGAAATTATTGAAGATATGTGAACAATACGCATAAGAGAATGATATTATCTATAATATAAAAAAGAATCAGTACGCATGGTCTTTCAGCCAACTTCTTTCGAATTACCATCTCCTCCCCTTGTACATCTTAATGGCAATGCTGTTACGTATGTCAACAGTTATATGTATTTGGGTCATATTTTGAAATCCAACTGGTCAAATAATGACGATATGATGAGACATTACCGATTTTTGTGTACTCGAACAAACATGCTTCTAGGTAAATTTAAGATTTGTTCATTGAATATGAAAATTAAATTATTCAAATCTTATTGCTGTACTATGTATTGTGCTCCTCTGTAGACAAACTTTAGTGAATGTATGAAAAGAAAACTAGTTATTGGTTATAATAATAGTCTTCGTTCTCTATTAGGTCTTCCTAGATGGAACAGTGCCTCTAACATGTTTGTAGATTATGATGTATTCAGTTTTGATGAAGTAATGAGAAAGTATGTATTCTCAATGATAACAAGAATATCTAATAGTGAGAACTTTATGTTGAAATCACTTTGGAACTATGACATTCATTTAAATTCTCATGTTATTAGTAGATGGAACAAATTACTCGTTATCTATGCCACTTCGTTTCATTCTTAACAATGCAGGACGCAATTATTTGTTGTAGATGTATCTGTATCTGTACGTATGATATATATGTTATTTTATGTTTACAATGTTTTAATTTATATCTGTATTTTAATTTAGATGTATGGACTATGTAGTCTGAAATAAAGAATTGTTACTTTATTCTTATCTTATCTTATATCCCAAGGGTAAAAACTGCTAATAAAGTACAACAGAATGATTAAATTTTAATGGCAAAGTCCTTTGTCTTTCGGAGTATTTTAAATACAGGAAAATAACTTGAAACTACCATGTATTCAGTATCTTCATGGTCATTGCTGGTTGTGTTTTAGGTCAACTAGGAATAATTAGAACTTAAATAGATTCCAGCACAAAACTCCTGGTCAAAACATATAATACAATTTAAATGTGCTTGATGTTAAGGCACGAATGACCAAGTATTCACAATTACAAGATTATATAGTTCTCTACTTAACCTCAGGTCATAATTAGTATTTTCTTTTTAAAAAAAAAATTCCTAATGGAAAATAACCTTCTAGAATGATCCTGATGTTTACAAAATCAAAACCATGACCTGTAAAATTCACTAAGGAAATTCCAAAACGCTGACAAAAATCAACATATTTACTTCCTGTATTAATAAAGATCCTGATATTAAGCTCATAAGCATATGTATTAGTTTCTGACATAAAATGAAATAAAAAAATGAAAAAGCCAATCAAGCCCAGCAGGAATGAACTCAGTTTTGCACAGGATCAATTTCAGCGTACATTGTTACATTACAATAGCATGTAATCAAATAAAATTATTTAAAACTAACAAACAAACAATTAAATTAATCATACATTATACTTCCCCTCATAGAGGCAAAGAACGCTTTAAGCAATAGGCTTTCTTTTTAATATAAGTAAAATATACCAAAAAAAATAGGATAAAATCTAATGAATGACAAAGTATACATGAAACAATATATTCCTATACACGTGAAAGTGCGTCTGCTATTAAATTTTCCTTTCCCTTTATGTGCTTGACGTCAATATTATATACCTGAAACATCAACCTCCACCTTAATAATCTATTATATTTATTTTTCATCTTGCCGATGAAATTAAGACGGTTGTGATCACTAAACACAATAATCTGAGAAGGAGCTGAACTAATGTCAACTTCAAAGTGTTGTATAGCCAATATCAAAGCCAAACATTCCTTCTCGATTGTAGAATAATTTGTCTGGTGCTTATTCAATTTCTTACAAAAATAGCACACTGGATGATCAACACCATTTTTATCTTCTTGAATCAATACTGCTCCAACCCCAGCATCTCTTGCATCAACAGACAATTTAAATGATTGACTGAAATATGGAGCTGTAAGAACTGGCGCACTGTTAAGTATGGCCTTTAACTTACCAAAAGCCTCATATAACATTTTTTCCGACCAAAAATTCTTGGTTTTCTTGCTCAATATTTTTGTCAGGGGTTTAGCAATTATAGAAAAATTGGAACAAAATTTCCGATAATATCCAGCCATACCCAAAAATGGCATCAGTTGCGTTTTACTGATAGGCACAGGGAATTCAGAGATAGCCTTGACCTTAGATCTATATGTTTAACTTGTCCATGTCCCAGACCAGATTTAATCATGTTCATTAAACGTTGAAAAGTACTAGGCGAACCTTTCATTCCAAACGGCATCACTTTATATCGATAAAGTCCATCTGGAGTCATGAATGCCTAATTTCCTTTGCAACGTCCGTAAGTGGAATTTACCAAAATCCTTTCAGAAGGTCAGATTTGGTGACATACTTTGCATTTTCCAATTTTAGCAATATGGTCATCGATTCTTGGTGATGGAAATAAATCTGTTTGAGTCACACTGTTCAAATTTCTATAATCAGTGCACATGCGGAAAGTATTATCCGGTTTCGAAACAAGTATAGATTGTGAACTCCAGTTGCTTTTACTCGGCTCTATGAAATCATTGTCCAGCAAATATTGAATTTCTTTTATCAAACATTCCTGTTTGAGAGGGTTCATCCTGTACGGGTGTTGTCACACAGGTGTGGAATTTACAATTTCGGCGTCATGATAAATTTTATTTCTTCTTGTAGGAACATCATGAAAGTGGAGATCATATTCAAGTAATAACTATTTAAGTTCATTCTTTTCTTGTTGTTGCAAATGTGAAAGCTTCTGGTTCAGATTATTCATAATTTCTAAATTCCGAAGATTTGTTACTTCAAAATCAATACAGTCCGATAGCTTTCCATCGCTTAAATCCTCAGTGAGTGGGACAGGTACAACTAAATTAATTGTATGATTAACCTGGCTATCTCTCTCAAAATACTCCTTTGACATATTTATATTGCAAAGCTGTTTTTATTTTCGCCTCCCAGGAGCATTGATGATATAATATAAATCATTTACTTTCTTTTCAATTGTGTAAGGACCATAATACTTGGCCTGAAGAGGATTGTAAGATACGGGCAGAAGAGAGAGTACTCCACCACGAGGCTGAAAACTCTTTTCCTTGGTATTTTTATCATACCTTAATTTCATTGTTGAATGAGTCGAGTGCAGATTAGTTCTTGCAACCTCACAAGCCTTTAACAACTTGTACTTAAAACTGGAAACGTAATCGAGAAGAATAATTTCGGTATCTTCAATAGAAAGAAGTTTCTCTTTAACAACATCAATGGTCCACGCACAGTATGTCCAACAGACTAGTTCAAAGGGACGGAATCCTAAAGATTCTTGATCTGATTCCCTAACAGCAGGCAAGAGGAAATGAATAACCTTCATCCTAATCTTTACCTGTATCAAAACAATATGACCGAATCATCTTTTTCAAATTCTGATGAAATCTTTCTAAAGCTCCTTAGATCTCAGGGTGATGGGCGGAAGACTTGAATTGTTGGATGCCTAACTCGTGCATAACTTGCTGGAAAATTCCAGACATAAAATTTGAACAGAGATCAGATTCGACAGATTTGGGAAAGCCAAATTCAGGAAAAACTTTATCAAAGCTTTTAATATTCCTCAAAGGAATTGCCTTTGAGAATCTTGTAGACGCACACATTATGGTCAACAAGTATTCGTTACATGACTTGATCTTAGGTAAGGGACTGACACAATGTACAATTATTCTGCTAAATGGTTCGCCAAATGCAGGAATAGGTTGCAGATGAGCCTTAGGTATCTTCTGGTTGGGTTTTCCTACCATTTGACAAGTATGACAAGATCTGTAGTATTTACAAACATTACTTTTAATTTTTGGCCGATAGAAGTGATTCAAGATCTTGTGATCAGTCGTATTAATCCCTAAATGACCAGCCAGAGGAGTTTCATGTGCCAGACTCAGAATTTCCTGTCTGTACGACTTTCGAACTACAGTTTGATAGTTCACTGACCACTCATCACCAGCAGGTACCACGGGAGGTCTCCATTTTCTCATAAGAATCCCATTTTCAACAAAATAACAAACAGGTACTTCTGTGGCTTCAATTTCACTAATGGCCCTTTGAAACAAACAGGAGACCTCAGCATCTTTTTCCTGTTCAACGACGAGTGATTATCGTTTGTCACCCTGATCAGAATTTTAAAAAATGAGTAGTTAAATGAGTATTACTGTGATCAATACCCTTTGATTCATCCAAACAGGGAGTGAACGTGACCTCATCAAAAGCCTGACCCATACATGTGTCAGCTAAAGGATCACTTTCCTGATCAACATCATTCTCAAGAGCTTTCTTTGCCGTAGCTCTAGTAACTGCACAAGCTGGGTATAAATCAGGTATTTCTTTTTCAATAGGATCAACTTTCTAATCCAAAGAAGGCTTGTCAGTTACAAGTGGATTAACCACAACCTTATCTGCAGCTAGGTCATTGCCTAGTAATAAATGAATGCCTTCAATGGGTAAACAATGCACTATTCCGACTGTCACGGGTCCTGAAACTAAGTCTGATGACAAATTTACACAGTGGGGAGGAACATTAACAAAGCACACTCTACTTCCTGAATAAGAACACTCTCATTAGAAGAAGACTTCTCAGAAAGAAAAGCAGAGTACCTGATAATAAAAAGCTGAAAAGCTCGTTTGTCCCTTAAAATTTTAATAGGGATGGGATTGGCCGAATCACACATGAGTAATGCAGAACCCTTTGACATGAATGGTTCTTAATTCTCCATAATAAAATCAGACGTGGACTTATTAGACTCAACAAATGTATTGCTTTCAATACATGACCGTGACCCTGACAATTAGAAATTAGAGCATTTGAAATAGATCTGTCTTGATTCCGATACTTACTTTTCAATTTGTAGTAATGAGAAATAACGTGCCCTTTCTTCTTACATTAGGTACAGGTAGTGAGACATAAGTACTTCCGAACAATCATATCAGAAGCTTGATTTCTAATAGCTGTGCCAGATGAAAATTCGGAAGGGCCCGATTACGCTGAATTATGTTTTACCAGACGACTGCTGAGTGGAATACTTACTGACAAAAGAAACTTTAAAAGCTACAGAATACTTCCCAGCATTTTCTAAAGTTTCAACCTTATGCTCATCAAGTTAAGTCTTAACGTCACTATGAATGCCGTTCTTGAGCTCTTCAAGTAACATAAGTTGTCTTAGATTTTCGTAATATTTATCAACTTTCTTGGCTAAGCACACCTATCAAATAACTCCTCTTTTTCTTTGAAAATTCGACAAGAGTTTGTCCAGCTTCTTTTTCATAGTTCCCGAATTTTTTCGATAAGCCTCAGGGACTCAATGGTAACCCTTTAAGATCCATTCCATGACCAGATCATAGTTAGCACTTTGCTGTCCTGACAGGGAAGCACAGATGTCTTGGCTTTTGCCAAACTGTGCAATCTGTAATAATAGAGTCCAATGCTCTCTGGGCCAGTTCGAATTTTCAGCACTTTTCTTTCAAAATGAGGAAACTATTTATCTACTTCTTTTTCTCTAAAAGAGGGCACTAACCTAATATTCTTAGTAACATCAAAACTTGAATTTGTATGTAAAATGGGGATCACTTGCCATCTCTAATTCTTTTAATCCAAATAGATATTCACTTCCTCCCTTCTCTTTTTCGCTCTGCAATTCTCCTGTCTTCCTTTTCTCTTTGCATTTACATTTGAATTTGTTTCTCTCTCCTATTTGTCCAATTGAATTCCTTTTTTTCTATCTTTAACTGCATATATCTCTCTATTCTTTCTGCAACCCCATTTTCCTCTCTCTCTTTCCTCTTTATCTAATTGCATTTTTCTTTCTTGAAGCTCAACCTTCTTAGCACTAATTCCATCTTGTATTTTAGCTTTAATTACTCTAATTTTATGTTAGAGACTGATACAGCATACTAATCAAATCCAAAGCACTTTTATCCAAAACACTTTTCCCACGAAATATTTGACCAAAATATCTTTGATATCTTCCTTCATTAAAGAAGCATTTGCCTCATGAAGATCACATTTTCTGGCAACCTGAAGAAATTGTTGTTTGAAGGAATCTAACTGTTCCTGTCTAGGATCTGAAATTAAGATCTCCACTTTAGATGACATTGTATATAGCTTGTTGATTTTACTACAAAAATATAAAATGTGAAATAATACCGGGGATAAAAATTCCAAAACAAAGTGAATCGGACTTTCAAAAACAAAGTTTTCTGGAATATTTTAGAGAAATTCTTATCCCGACCGAGCCCCCAATTTTCTGTTACGAGTCTATGCTCTTAAAATAAGTAACAGAAAAGAGTGAAAGACAACAAGCTTTGTAAAGTTTAACAAATATATTTATTTCCCTGGAATACAAAGTGAAAATGAGAAGAAAAAAAAACACATTACGGTATCGCGAGTTAATCCAAATATCATCCAAGTCCTACTATTTTAAAGTCCTTAATACAATTCAGTAAAAGTCCAGAAAATATCCCAAACAGAAGTCGATGACGTGTCCATGGTAGATATTGAAGTGCTCGTGTGTCAACAGTCGTTTGTTGAAATCACAGAAATATAATTGCAGGTCTGAATTCAATATAAATTTCAATGAATTTCTCTATCCAAGAATAGTGTCAGAACACTTTTGTGTTTTCAGCGAAAATAATCACTTTAATTGAATAATTTGGACAAAACCAAATCCAGCCCAAAACCCCTGGTCACAACATATTATACAAGTTAAAAGTGCTTGATGCTAAAGCACGAATAACTAAATCCTCACAATTACAAGACTATAAAATTATATACTTGACCTCAGGTCACAATTAGCATTTTCAATTAAAATAATTACCTAATTGAAAATAACATTCTAGAATGATCCTGATGTTCACAAAATCAAAACCATAACCTGTAAAATTTACTTAGGAAAGTTAAAAACATATTTACTTCTTCTATTACTAAAGAACCTCATATCAAGCCCATAAACATAGAGAATGGTTTCGCTACGTATTAGTTGTTGACATAAAATGAATTAAAAACTTTAAAAAGTCAATCAGGTCAAGCAGAAATGAACTCAATTTTTGACTAGGTCAATTCCAGCATACAATGTTACATTACAATAGCATGTAATGAAATAAAATTATTTTGAAACTAACAAACAAACAATTAAATTAAATATACATAAGAGGATGTTAAGATTGAATCAAAAAGAATTAAAGCTGTACCCATAATGTCATGTTGATTGGTTTTCTTCCATCTTTAAAACTTACAAAGGTATATTCTAGCTCGACATGATGCATATTTTTGTGATTAATTATCAGCGGCTATATAAGATAAATTTTACTATAAATGTCCTTCGGAAAAAGTCATGTGTTCTGGTAGATCTTATGAACGCACAACTGTCACTAAACACAGTCAACAATTTATCTTTAGGACCAAGCGGACCTATGGGTCCAACAGAGCTAAAAGGTGAAATGGCTGAGTCAAATTAACACACACTATTAATAATATCAAAAATCGTAATTCCAATTCTCTGATAAGAAAAAATTGCAAACTGTAATGTACATCAAAATATAAAATAAAAAAAAAACTTTTTATTGAACATAAAATATTAAATTGAATAATGCTGAATACATTGTATCAAATATATGTATATGATTTCAAGAGTTATCCACAAAAACCTCACTGAAATATTTGCAAAATTAAGCCCTAGTTTTATGCACATTCAACTTTACAACTTTGTAGAGCAACTAATAAAGTTTGTGACCTATCGGTAATATTCATGCTGAGAATCTAATATCGTTTTACTTAACGAAATAACATTTTTTGACCAAGGTCTCCTGGTAGTTTGGGAGCGTCCGGACAATTTGGTGAGACAACATGCATACAATATAAGTGATATGTTTCATATGAGTTTTTCGAATCACAATTATGCTGATTTCTTCTTGTGCTATAATCAGTATCTACTTGTTTTCATCTACGATAATTATCCTATTAAACAACAAACAAAGAATCTGTAAGTGCATGTTAAACATTTAAATGAAAGAACTTCTTAGATTTGAAGGAATTGGGATTTAAAAAAAAAAAAACACCCCAAACGCCGATAAATCTGTGCAACTGTGAAAACTGAGGATCTATATAACTTTTTATCTGAAAGCGATGAATCTTCATTCTCTTAGAAACTTGTTGCCGTGTTTATCCAACATATTGCATGTTACAGTTTTTACAGCTTATCAAATAAATCTTCAGTTTTCCACTAATATTTCAACACTTCTTACACTAATAATCACTCTCTACTCGATTTCTCTTTCATGCCAATAGATATTGTCAATGGAGACATGAATAGACTCATAAAGAAAACTTATTGGATTTATAAGTTAGATTTCAAAGGCAACATATTTATAGATTCCTAAAAAGCAAACGCTAGTCTTACACGATACGGAAGGATCTGGTTGAGAAAAAATGACGAAACTAAGATCTGTTGAGAGCGTTCAGATATGTTCCAGTCAAACTCATTTACATATCATAGGATCGTTTCTAGTAAATTCTTTGTTGTAAGGTGCAACATTTGATTACCAATATTTCAAAGACTTTTAATCTCACAATTGTTTCAACTGAATTAGACAGTAATTCATGCACTCACTCCTATTAACAAATAAATTATAAACATTGATGAACAAAACCTAACGAAGGGATATTTCCTTTACGTATTATTATCTCAGTCTTGTCAACGGTAGCTAGACTAGAAGCAAATTACCCAAATTATTGTCACGAATTAAGGTCATTAATATGACACAGTTTGTAGATTTAAAGACATATTGTAAAACATTATAGCCTCTTCTGGAAACTAAATGCATAATGACTGAAAAACAACAAACTAATAGAACCTGCTAAGCTGAAAAATATGCTATCAATATACCTGACTGAACTACTGGAAGATGAATCTATTTAAAATTTGGGAATGTAAACAACAAACAAAGGGTAGTGTAGCAATTTATCAAGTGACATTTCTCAATCTCACTAATACTGACGGAGAAGAACAGAGGAAAATAATTTAAACGGTCACCAATTATCACGTATAAGATATTATTCGGTTCCAAATTACACAAAACTATATCAACCAAGACAAAACACATCATCGGTCTGGCAAAAGTTATTTGCTCTGTTATTATAGGAAGGCCTGGAGATCCAGGAAAAGATGGCGCAATAGGTAAACTTTAGAGAGGTAACATCACAGCAAAATGTATTCGAAGTGGAATATTCTGACACAAACTAGTCCGTAAAAAGATCCCATCCAGTCGCTCAACTGGAAATCGTCAAAACTAATGTTCTAATAATGAAATATACTTTCATGCCTTAAATATGTGTGTGTGTGTGTGTGTGTGTGTGTTTGTGTGTGTGTGTGTTTGTGTGTGTTTGTGTGTGTGTGAAGAGAGAGAGAGAGACAGAGACAGAGACAGAGACAGAGAGAGAGAGACATGGAGAGAGAGGGGGAAAATACTTTGTAGTTAAGTGCAAACATTTTGGCGTTGTTAGAAAGAAAAGGTGCAGATCAAGATCAGTGCAGTATTATAACGGCACTGACGTAACCAACAAAAAGGAATTACTACAAATGTTCTAGATTTTAGGCAAATATATAATACATGAATTACATATTTCTATTTAAAATTTAAAAAATGTTTGCCGGGGACAATTTCTGTAGAAAACAATTCCACTGAAACTTCGATAGATATCATAGATATTGTTAAACAATCCAAAGTATTATTCGCAATAATATTCAAGTAAATACTCTCCTTCTCATGATAAAATACGTTTCCCTTTTTAGGCCTCCAAGGTCAGCCTGGAAAAGACGGTGTACTAGGTACAGCGAGCGTTTGAAATATCTTTAACGTTTACAAAGTGTACTAATGTTCAGGGTTCTCTTACAAGCAGCAACAAAAGTATTTGCATCTTTTGGAACAGAAAAAGAAATTGAATAGACTGCATAGAAATCAAATAACCAGAAATAATACAAAACTGTTTTCAGTAACTCCTTGAAAGTTATATTATGTTCAGATTGTGATATACGTGAGAAGATTAACATTGATTGGAAAAAGAGAATTCAAAATGTAGCCATAAGTTGCTGCAGATCAGTTATTCTGTATTTATAAAACATTCGAATTTATGTTCTGTCTAGATATTTTGTGATTAATTCTTTAGCACCAAAAAATCACCAGTTTTAGTTAATATCTTCATAGAAACACCTCGTTATAGGCATTCAATTAGATCTTATGTATGCACAACTGTCACTAAGTCAAGCCATCAATTTATATTTAGGACCAGTCGGACCTATGGGTCCAGCAGGGCTAAAAGGTGAAATGGGTGAGTCAGGTTAGAAACAATGTTTCACAATTCTCCGGATAAGTAAAACTGCAAACTGTAATGTATATTCAAAATATAAAATTTACAACATATTTTGATTCAAGATAAAATATTTAATTGAATAACGGTTCATGGAATGTATCAACAATATGTATACGATTGTTTAAAGAATTCTCCAAACAAATCTCTCTGACATATTTGCAAAAACATGCTGCAATTTCTATGTACATTCTACTGTATAACTTTGTAGAGCAACTAATAAGGTTTGTGACAAGTCAGAAATATTCATTGAGCAAAGAATTGAGTATATCTTTACTTAACGAAAGAACAATATTTCTTGACCAGGGTCTCCTGGTCCTTTGGGGGCGCCCGGACCCAAGGGTGAATTAGGTGAGACTACTTGCATATATTTTACATGTTATGTCCATTACGACTTTTTTGAGGTACGAATATACTGATTTCCTCCTAGGGTATAATCAGCATCTGCTCTTTTAATTCTACGATAATTGTCCTGTTGAACTAACAAACAAAGAATCTGTAAAATAGGTGTTAAATATTTAAATGTAAGAAGTTCTTAGATTGGAAGAGAAATATATTTATAGATTGATCAAAAGGCTAGTTTTATACGATACGGAAGGTTCTTGTTGAGGAAAAATGATGCAACTAAAATGTGTTGAGAGCGTTCAAACATTGTCCAGTCAAACTCATTTGCGTATCATAGGATCATTTCTAGTAAATTCTTTGTTGCAAGGTGTAACATTTGCTGACCAATATTTCAAAGACTTTTAATCTCACAATTGTTTATAGATTTTAGCTGAATCAGACAGTAATTGATGCAATCATTCCTACAAACAACTAAATTCTAAACATTGGCGGATACGTTACGTAACCTAACATCATATATCTGAACAAAATCCGTTATCACCCACTGAAAATATTATCTCCATGTAAAAACAGATGCTGCATCATACAGTATAATAGTACTGTCTAAAATGTTCAAATTCTTAGTTCGAACATTACCTGCTGATATCTGAAGCTATGATAGTAAAATATAAAGAAAATCATAACCTTTCTATGAAAACCTTCGCTATTAACTTAGAATCGACATTTTTAACCCTATAGGACCTGTGGGCCCTGTCGGATCTCCTGGCCATAAAGGGGACCCGGGAATTGCAGGTTTTAATTTTCTCTACATCTCGTTACTGATATTTTGCATCTTTATTTAAATCATTCAGCATATGTTCACACCGCTTCTTGGCTTCAATTGATTCTTGTAAAAGCCAATCTTTTTCATAGTTGTTCGGTAGTTTACAATAGTAATGGATCAGGTAAGGTGTATCGTGTTAAGATTCGTACGACGATTAGTAATACTCCTGGTCAAATTATTCCAAATAGCGAGTTAGAAAAAGTGACCCAGTAGTACATCGAACCTGGTAAAATTAAGAAACCTAATGAAAGGACATTTCTTTAACGTATTATTATCTCACGTTTGTCAAAGTTGGCTACATTAAAACCAAAATTACCCAATGTAGATATTTCACGAATTAAGACCATTAATATAACTCAGCTCGTAGATTTCAAGGAATACTGTAAGACATTATGGCCCCTTCTGGTAAATAAATGCATAGAGACTGAAAAAATAATCCATAGCAAAACTGAGCTCTTGTAGAATTTCAAAGGTGTGATCAATGGATTTGATTGTTGTGTTTGTTAATTTTAGGTCGTCCTGGGTTGCCTGGATTGGCTGGTAATGTTGAACACTGTTATAAATTAATTTCTATTTATTCAGTGTTGTAATAATGTTTCAATACAGACATAACTATTCCTGCCTATTATCTAGCGAAATGACATTTACAGGAACATGCTCGTCAGTTCCATTGCCAAATTAGAATATGAAGGGCTGAAAAATATACTATCAATATTCCTGAATGAAGCGTAAGAAAATGAATCTATTTCAAACTTTGGGAATGTAAACAACAACAAATCGGGTAGTATAACAATTTATCAAGTGACATTTCTCAATCTCACTAATACAGACGGTGAAGAACAGAGCTACAGAATCTGAACGGTCACCAATTATCACATATAAGATATTATTCGGTTCTAAATAACACAAAACTATATCAACCATGAGAAAACACATCATCGGTGTGACAAACGTTACTTGCTCTGTTATTATAGAACGACCTGGAGATCCAGGAAAAGATGGCGCACCAGGTGAACTTTAGAATAATAAGATCACAGCAAAATGTATTCGAAGTGGAATATTCTGATGCAAAGTAGTCCATAATCACATCCCATCCCTTGGCACAACTAGAAATAGTCAAAACTAATGTTCTATTAATAATATATGCCTTCATGCCTTAAAAGTGTATGTGCGTCTGTGTTTGTGTGTGTGTGTGTGTGTGTGTGTAGAGAAAGAGAGAGAGAGAGAGAGAGAGAGAGAGAGAGAGAGAGAGGGAGGGAGGGAGGGAGATAGACGAGAGAGGTAATTCTTTGTGGGTAGGTGTAAACATTTAGCGTTGTTACAAATAAAATCGCAGATAGAGATAAGCGCAGTATTATAACGGCACTGATGTAAACAATAAAAATCAACTTTTACTACGAATGCTATAGATTTTAGGCAAATATATAATACATGAATTACATATTTCTATTTAAAATTTAAAAAGTGTTTGGCCGGGGCAGTTCATGTACATATAATTCCACCAAATCTTCGATAGATATTATAGATATTGTTACACAGTCCAACTCCTATTAGCGATGTTATTCAATTCAATACTCTCTTTCTCATCACGAAATATGTTTGCCATTTTAGGCCTCCAAGGTCAGCCTGGAAAAGACGGTGTACTAGGTACAGCGAGCGTTTGAAATATCTTCAACGTTTACAAAAGTGTAGTAATGTTCAAGGTTTTCTTACAAGCAGCAACAAAAATATTTGTATCTTTCGGAATAGAAAAAGAAATTGAATATACCGCAAAGAAATCAAATAAGCAGAAATAATACAAAATTGTTTTTAGTAACTCCTTGAAAGTTATATTATGTTCAAATTGTGATATACGTGAGAAGATTAACATTGATTGGAAAAAGGGAATTCAAAATGTAGCCATAAGTTGCTGCAGATCAATTATTTTGTATTTATAAAACATTCGAATTTATGTTCTGTCTAGATATTTTGTGATTAATTCTTTAGCACCAAAAAATCACCAGTTTTAGTTAATATCTTCATAGAAACACCTCGTTATAGGCATTCAATTAGATCTTATGTATTTCACAACTGTTACTGAGTCAAGCCATCAATTTATATTTAGGACCAGTCGGACCTATGGGTCCAGCAGGGCTAAAAGGTGAAATGGGTGAGTCAGGTTAGAAACAATGTTTCACAATTCTCCGGATAAGTAAAACTGCAAACTGTAATGTATATTCAAAATATAAAATATACAACATATTTTGATTCAAGATAAAATATTTAATTGAATAACGATTCATGGAATGTATCAACAATATGTATACCATTGTTTAAAGAATTCTACAAACAAATCTCTCTGACCTATTTGCAAAATTATGCCGTAATTTCTATACACATTCTGCTGTATAACTTTGTAGAGCAACTAATAAGGTTTGTGACAAGTCAGAAATATTCATTGAGCTAAGAATTGAATCAAACTTTACTTAACAAAAGAACAATATTTCTTGACCAGGGTCTCCTGGTCCTTTGGGGGCGCCCGGACCCAAGGGTGAATTAGGTGAGACTACTTGCATATATTTTACATGTTATGTCCATTACGACTTCTTTCGGTTACGAATATACTGATTTCCTCCTAGGGTATAATCAGCATCTGCTCTTTTAATTCTACGATAATTGTCCTGTTGAACTAACAAACAAAGAATCTGTAAAATAGGTGTTAAATATTTAAATGTAAGAAGTTCTTAGATTTGATGATAAACAAATTTATAGATTGATCAAAAGGCTAGTTTTATACGATACGGAAGGTTCTTGTTGAGGAAAAATGATGCAACTAAGATGTGTTGAGAGCGTTCAAACATTGTCCAGTCAAACTCATTTGCATATCATAGAATCATTTCTCGTAAATTCTTTGTTGCAAGGTGTAACATTTGGTAACCAATACTTCAAAGACTTTTAATCTCACAATTGTTTATAGATTTTAGCTGAATCAGACAGTAATTGATGCAATCATTCCTACAAACAACTAAATTCTAAACATTGGCGGATACGTTACGTAACCTAACATCATATATCTGAACAAAATCCGTTATCACCCACTGAAAATATTATCTCCATGTAAAAACAGATGCTGCATCATACAGTATAATAGCACTGTCTAAAATGTTCAAATTCTTAGTTCGAACATTACCTGCTGATATCTGAAGCTATGATAGTAAAATATAAAGAAAATCATAACCTTTCTATGAAAACCTTCGCTATTAACTTAAAATCGACATTTTTAACCCTATAGGACCTGTGGGCCCTGTCGGATCTCCTGGCCATAAAGGGGACCCGGGAATTGCAGGTTTTAATTTTCTCTACATCTCGTTACTGATATTTTGCATCTTTCTCTAAATCATTTAGAATATGTTCACACCGCTTCTTGGCTTCAATTGATTCTTGTAAAAGCCAATCTTTTTCATAGTTGTTCGGTAGTTTACAATAGTAATGGATCAGGTAAGGTGTATCGTGTTAAGATTCGTACGACGATTAGTAATACTCCTGGTCAAATTATTCCAAATAGCGAGTTAGAAAAAGTGACCCAGTAGTACATCGAACCTGGTAAAATTAAGAAACCTAATGAAAGGACATTTCTTTAACGTATTATTATCTCACGTTTGTCAAAGTTGGCTACATTAAAACCAAAATTACCCAATGTAGATATTTCACGAATTAAGACCATTAATATAACTCAGCTCGTAGATTTCAAGGAATACTGTAAGACATTATGGCCCCTTCTGGTAAATAAATGCATAGAGACTGAAAAAATAATCCATAGCAAAACTGAGCTCTTGTAGAATTTCAAAGGTGTGATCAATGGATTTGATTGTTGTGTTTGTTAATTTTAGGTCGTCCTGGGTTGCCTGGATTGGCTGGTAATGTTGAACACTGTTATAAATTAATTTCTATTTACTCAGTGTTGTAATAATGTTTCAATACAGACATAACTATTGCTGTCTACTATCTGGCGAAATGACATTTTCAGGAATATGCTCGTCAGTTCCATCGGCAAAATAGAATATGCAGGGCTGAAAAATATACTATCAATATTCCTGAATGAAGCGTAAGAAAATGAATCTATTTCAAACTTTGGGAATGTAAACAACAACAAATCGGGTAGTATAACAATTTATCAAGTGACATTTCTCAATCTCACTAATACAGACGGTGAAGAACAGAGCAACAGAATCTGAACGGTCACCAATTATCACATATAAGATATTATTCGGTTCTAAATAACACAAAACTATATCAACCATGAGAAAACACATCATCGGTGTGACAAACGTTATTTGCTCTGTTATTATAGGACGACCTGGAGATCCAGGAAAAGATGGCGCACCAGGTAAACTTTAGAATAATAAGATCACAGCAAAATGTATTCGAAGTGGAATATTCTGATGCAAAGTAGTCCATAATCACATCCCATCCCTTGGCACAACTAGAAATAGTCAAAACTAATGTTCTATTAATAATATATGCCTTCATGCCTTAAAAGTGTATGTGCGTCTGTGTTTGTGTGTGTGTGTGTGTGTGTGTGTGTGTGTGTGTGTAGAGAGAAAGAGAGAGAGAGAGAGAGAGAGAGAGAGAGAGAGGGGGAGGGAGGGAGATAGACGAGAGAGGTAATTCTTTGTGGTTAGGTGTAAACATTTAGCGTTGTTACAAATAAAATCGCAGATAGAGATAAGCGCAGTATTATAACGGCACTGATGTAAACAATAAAAATCAATTTTTACTACGAATGCTATAGATTTTAGGCAAATATATAATACATGAATTACATATTTCTATTTAAAATTTAAAAAGTGTTTGGCCGGGGCAGTTCATGTACATATAATTCCACCAAATCTTCGATAGATATTATAGATATTGTTACACAGTCCAACTCCTATTAGCGATGTTATTCAATTCAATACTCTCTTTCTCATCACAAAATATGTTTGCCATTTTAGGCCTCCAAGGTCAGCCTGGAAAAGACGGTGTACTAGGTACAGCGAGCGTTTGAAATATCTTCAACGTTTACAAAAGTGTAGTAATGTTCAAGGTTTTTTTACAAGCAGCAACAAAAATATTTGTATCTTTCGGAATAGAAAAAGAAATTGAATATACCGCACAGAATTCAAATAAGCAGAAATAATACAAAATTGTTTTTAGTAACTCCTTGAAAGTTATATTATGTTCAAATTGTGATATACGTGAGAAGATTAACATTGATTGGAAAAAGAGAATTCAAAATGTAGCCATAATTTGCTGCAGATCAGTTATTTTGTATTTATAAAACATTCGAATTTATGTTCTGTCTAGATATTTTGTGATTAATTCTTTAGCACCAAAAAATCATCAGTTTTAGTTAATATCTTCATAGAAACACCTCGTTATAGGCATTCAATTAGATCTTATGTATTTCACAACTGTTACTGAGTCAAGCCATCAATTTATATTTAGGACCAGTCGGACCTATGGGTCCAGCAGGGCTAAAAGGTGAAATGGGTGAGTCAGGTTAGAAACAATGTTTCACAATTCTCCGGATAAGTAAAACTGCAAACTGTAATGTATATTCAAAATATAAAATATACAACATATTTTGATTCAAGATAAAATATTTAATTGAATAACGATTCATGGAATGTATCAACAATATGTATACGATTGTTTAAAGAATTCTACAAACAAATCTCTCTGACCTATTTGCAAAATTATGCCGTCATTTCTATGCACATTCTATTGTATAACTTTGTAGAGCAACTAATAAGGTTTGTGACAAGTCAGAAATATTCATTGAGCTAAGAATTGAATCAAACTTTACTTAACAAAAGAACAATATTTCTTGACCAGGGTCTCCTGGTCCTTTGGGGGCGCCCGGACCCAAGGGTGAATTAGGTGAGACTACTTGCATATATTTTACATGTTATGTCCATTACGACTTCTTTCGGTTACGAATATACTGATTTCCTCCTAGGGTATAATCAGCATCTGCTCTTTTAATTCTACGATAATTGTCCTGTTGAACTAACAAACAAAGAATCTGTAAAATAGGTGTTAAATATTTAAATGTAAGAAGTTCTTAGATTTGATGATAAACAAATTTATAGATTGATCAAAAGGCTAGTTTTATACGATACGGAAGGTTCTTGTTGAGGAAAAATGATGCAACTAAGATGTGTTGAGAGCGTTCAAACATTGTCCAGTCAAACTCATTTGCGTATCATAGGATCATTTCTCGTAAATTCTTTGTTGCAAGGTGTAACATTTGCTGACCAATATTTCAAAGACTTTTAATCTCACAATTGTTTATAGATTTTAGCTGAATCAGACAGTAATTGATGCAATCATTCCTACAAACAACTAAATTCTAAACATTGGCGGATACGTTACGTAACCTAACATCATATATCTGAACAAAATCCGTTATCACCCACTGAAAATATTATCTCCATGTAAAAACAGATGCTGCATCATACAGTATAATAGTACTGTCTAAAATGTTCAAATTCTTAGTTCGAACATTACCTACTGATGTCTGAAGCTATGATAGTAAAATATAAAGAAAATCATAACCTTTCTATGAAAACCTTCGCTATTAACTTAGAATCGACATTTTTAACCCTATAGGACCTGTGGGCCCTGTCGGATCTCCTGGCCATAAAGGGGACCCGGGAATTGCAGGTTTTAATTTTCTCTACATCTCGTTACTGATATTTTGCATCTTTCTTTAAATCATTCAGCATATGTTCACACGGCTTCTTGGTTTCAATTGATTCTTGTAAAAGCCAATCTTTTTTTATAGTTGTTCGGTAGTTTACAATAGTAATGGATCAGGTAAGGTGTATCGTGTTAAGATTCGTACGACGATTAGTAATACTCCTGGTCAAATTATTCCAAATAGCGAGTTAGAAAAAGTGACCCAGTAGTACATCGAACCTGGTAAAATTAAGAAACCTAATGAAAGGACATTTCTTTAATGTATTATTATCTCACGTTTGTCAAAGTTGGCTACATTAAAACCAAAATTACCCAATGTAGATATTTCACGAATTAAGACCATTAATATAACTCAGCTCGTAGATTTCAAGGAATACTGTAAGACATTATGGCCCCTTCTGGTAAATAAATGCATAGAGACTGAAAAAATAATCCATAGCAAAACTGAGCTCTTGTAGAATTTCAAAGGTGTGATCAATGGATTTGATTGTTGTATTTGTTGATTGTTAGGTCGTCCTGGGTTGCCTGGATTGGCTGGTAATGTTGAACACTGTTATAAATTAATTTCTATTTACTCAGTGTTGTAATAATGTTTCAATACAGACATAACTATTGCTGCCTACTATCTGGCGAAATGACATTTACAGGAACATGCTCGTCAGTTCCATCGGCAAAATAGAATATGAAGGGCTGAAAAATATACTATCAATATTCCTGAATGAAGCGTAAGAAAATGAATCATTTAAAATTTGGGAATGTAAACAACAACAAATCGGGTAGTATAACAATTTATCAAGTGACATTTCTCAATCTCACTAATACTGACGGTGAAGAACAGAGCTAACAGAATCTGAACGGTCACCAATTATCACATATAAGATATTATTCGGTTCTAAATAACACAAAACTATATCAACCATGAGAAAACACATCATCGGTGTGACAAACGTTACTTGCTCTGTTATTATAGAACGACCTGGAGATCCAGGAAAAGATGGCGCACCAGGTGAACTTTAGAATAATAAGATCACAGCAAAATGTATTCGAAGTGGAATATTCTGATGCAAAGTAGTCCATAATCACATCCCATCCCTTGGCACAACTAGAAATCGTCAAAACTAATGTTCTATTAATAATATATGCCTTCATGCCTTAAAAGTGTATGTGCGTCTGTGTTTGTGTGTGTGTGTGTGTGTGTGTGTAGAGAAAGAGAGAGAGAGAGAGAGAGAGAGAGAGAGAGAGAGAGAGGGAGGGAGGGAGGGAGATAGACGAGAGAGGTAATTCTTTGTGGGTAGGTGTAAACATTTAGCGTTGTTACAAATAAAATCGCAGATAGAGATAAGCGCAGTATTATAACGGCACTGATGTAAACAATAAAAATCAACTTTTACTACGAATGCTATAGATTTTAGGCTAATATATAATACATGAATTACATATTTCTATTTAAAATTTAAAAAGTGTTTGGCCGGGGCAGTTCATGTACATATAATTCCACCAAATCTTCGATAGATATTATAGATATTGTTACACAGTCCAACTCCTATTAGCGATGTTATTCAATTCAATACTCTCTTTCTCATCACAAAATATGTTTGCCATTTTAGGCCTCCAAGGTCAGCCTGGAAAAGACGGTGTACTAGGTACAGCGAGCGTTTGAAATATCTTCAACGTTTACAAAAGTGTACTAATGTTCAAGGTTTTCTTACAAGCAGCAACAAAAATATTTGTATCTTTCGGAATAGAAAAAGAAATTGAATATACCGCACAGAATTCAAATAAGCAGAAATAATACAAAATTGTTTTCAGTAACTCCTTGAAGGTTATATTATGTTTAAATTGTGATATACGTGAGAAGATTAACATTGATTGGAAAAAGAGAATTCAAAATGTAGCCATAATTTGCTGTCAGATCAATTATTTTGTATTTATGAAGCATTCGAATTTATGTTCTGTCTAATTATTTTGTGATTAATTCTTTAGCACCAAAAAATCACCAGTTTTAGTTAATATCTTCATAGAAACACCTCGTTATAGGCATTCAATTAGATCTTTTGTATGCACAACTGTTACTGAGTCAAGCCATCAATTTATATTTAGGACCAGTCGGACCTATGGGTCCAGCAGGGCTAAAAGGTGAAATGGGTGAGTCAGGTTAGAAACAATGTTTCACAATTCTCCGGATAAGTAAAACTGCAAACTGTAATGTATATTCAAAATATAAAATATACAACATATTTTGATTCAAGATAAAATATTTAATTGTATAACGGTTCATGGAATGTATCAACAATATGTATACGATTGTTTAAAGAATTCTACAAACAAATCTCTCTGACATATTTGCAAAATTATGCCGTCATTTCTATGTACATTCTACTGTATAACTTTGTAGAGCAACTAATAAGGTTTGTGACAAGTCAGAAATATTCATTGAGCTAAGAATTGAATATATCTTTACTTAACGAAAGAACAATATTTCTTGACCAGGGTCTCCTGGTCCTTTGGGGGCACCCGGATCCAAGGGTGAATTAGGTGAGACTACTTGCATATATTTTACATGTTATGTCCATTACGACTTCTTTCGGTTACGAATATACTGATTTCCTCCTATGGTATAATCAGCATCTACTCTTTTGATTCTACTATAATTGTCCTGTTGAACTAGCAAAAACAGAGTCTTTAAAATAGGTGTTAAATATTTAAATGTAAGAAGTTCTTATATTTGAAGATAAACATATTTATAGATTGATCAAAAGGCTAGTTTTATACGATACGGAAGGTTCTTGTTGAGAAAAAATAACGCAACTAAGATGTGTTGAGAGGCTTCAAATATTGTCCATTCAAACTCATTTGCGTATCATAGGATCATTTGTAGTAAATTCTTTGTTGCAAGGTGTAACATTTGCTGACCAATATTTCAAAGACTTTTAATCTCACAATTGTTTCCAGCCTTTAGCTCAATTAAACAGTAATTGATGCAATCACTCCTACAAACAGATAAATCCTAAACATTGGCGGTTACGTTATGTAACCTAATAACATATATCTGTACAAAATCCGTTGTCACCCACTGAAAATATTATCTCCATGTAAGAACAGATGCTGCATTATACAATGTAATAGCACGTCTGAAATTTTCAAATTCTTAGTTCGAACATTACCTACTGATGTCTGAAGCTATGATAGTAAAATATAAAGAAAATCATAACCTTTCTATGAAAACCTTCGCTATTAACTTAGAGACGACATTTTTAACCCTATAGGACCTGTGGGCCCTGTCGGATCTCCTGGCCATAAAGGGGACCCGGGAATTGCAGGTTTTAATTTTCTCTACATCTCGTTACTGATATTTTGTATCTTTCTTTAAATCATTCAGCATATGTTCACACGGCTTCTTGGTTTCAATTGATTCTTGTAAAAGCCAATCTTTTTTTATAGTTGTTCGGTAGTTTACAATAGTAATGGATCAGGTAAGGTGTATCGTGTTAAGATTCGTACGACGATTAGTAATACTCCTGGTCAAATTATTCCAAATAGCGAGTTAGAAAAAGTGACCCAGTAGTACATCGAACCTGGTAAAATTAAGAAACCTAATGAAAGGACATTTCTTTAACGTATTATTATCTCACGTTTGTCAAAGTTGGCTACATTAAAACCAAAATTACCCAATGTAGATATTTCACGAATTAAGACATTAATATAACTCAGCTCGTAGATTTCAAGAAATACTGTAAGACATTATGGCCCTTCTGGTAAATAAATGCATAGAGACTGAAAAAATAATCCATAGCAAAACTGAGCTCTTGTAGAATTTCAAAGGTGTGATCAATGGATTTGATTGTTGTGTTTGTTAATTTTAGGTCGTCCTGGATTGCCCGGATTGGCTGGTAATGTTGAACACTGTTATAAATTAATTTCTATTTACTTAGTGTTGTAATTATGTTTGAATACAGACATAACTATTGCTGTCTACTATCTGGCGAAATGACATTTTCAGGAACATGCTCGTCAGTTCCATCGGCAAAATAGAATATGAAGGGCTGAAAAATATACTATCAATATTCCTGAATGAAGCGTAAGAAAATGAATCTATTTAAAACTTTGGGAATGTAAACAACAACAAATCGGGTAGTATAACAATTTATCAAGTGACATTTCTCAATCTCACTAATACAGACGGTGAAGAAAAAAGCAACAGAATCTGAACGGTCACCAATTATCACATATAAGATATTATTCGGTTCTAAATAACACAAAACTATATCAACCAAGAGAAAACACATCATCGGTGTGACAAACGTTATTTGCTCTGTTATTATAGGACGACCTGGAGATCCAGGAAAAGATGGAGCACCAGGTAAACTTTAGAGAGATAAGATCACAGCAAAATGTATTCGAAGTGGAATATTCTGATGCAAAGTAGTCCATAATCACATCCCATCCCTTGGCACAACTGGAAATCGTCAAAACTAATGTTCTATTAATAATATATGCTTTCATGCCTTAAAAGTGTATGTGCGTTTGTGTTTGTGTGCGTGTGTGTGTGTGTAGAGAGAGAGAGAGAGAGAGAGAGAGAGAGACAGAGACAGAGAGAGAGAGAGAGAGAGAGAGAGAGGGAGGGAGGAAGATTGACGAGAGAGGTAATTCTTTGTGGTTAGGTGTAAACATATAGTGTTGTTACAAATAAAATCGCAGATAGAGATAAGCGCAGTACTATAACGGCACTGACGTAAACAATAAAAATCAATTTTTACTACGAATGTTATAGATTTTAGGCTAATATATAATACATGAATTACATATTTCTATTTAAAATTTAAAAAGAGTTTATTTACATATAATTCCACCAAATCTTCGATAGATATTATAGATATTGTTACACAGTCCAACTCCTATTAGCGATGTTATTCAATTCAATACTCTCTTTCTCATCACAAAATATGCTTGCCATTTTAGGCCTCCAAGGTCAGCCTGGAAAAGACGGTGTACTAGGTACAGCGAGCGTTTGAAATATCTTCAACGTTTACAAAAGTTTACTAATGTTCAAGGTTTTCTTACAAGCAGCAACAAAAATATTTATATCTTCTGGAATAGAAAAAGAAATTGAATAGACCGCACAGAAATCAAATACGCAGAAATAATACAAAATTGTTTTCAGAAACTCCTTAAAAGTTATATTATGTTCAAATTGTGATATACGTGAGAAGATTAACATTGATTGAAAAAAGAGAATTCAAAATGTAGCCATAATTTGTTGCAGATCAGTAATTTTGTATTTATAAAACATTCGAATTTATGTTCTGTCTAGATATTTTGTGATTAATTCTTTAGCACCAAAAAATCACCAGTTTTAGCTAATATCTTCATAGAAACACCTCGTTATAGGCATTCAATTAGATCTTTTGTATGCACAACTGTTACTGAGTCAAGCCATCAATTTATATTTAGGACCAGTCGGACCTATGGGTCCAGCAGGGCTAAAAGGTGAAATGGGTGAGTCAGGTTAGAAACAATGTTTCACAATTCTCCGGATAAGTAAAACTGCAAACTGTAATGTATATTCAAAATATAAAATATACAACATATTTTGATTCAAGATAAAATATTTAATTGAATAACGATTCATGGAATTATCAACAATATGTATACGATTGTTTAAAGAATTCTACAAACAAATCT
>JAECUM010046407.1:0-10780 GCA_016617855.1 Megalonaias nervosa
GTCCTGTCTTGAAGAGAGTGGTTTTCCTCGGTGACAGACTGTTCTTCTGGTATTGACACTAACACAGGTTTAAAAGTGACTTTTTTCACGGGACGTTTTAATGTTTTAGGATGACAAATCTTGGGCATAGTGTGCCACTTCTTTAGCCCAAGCCTCAAACCCCAAACTTTTCCAGTCACGTACATCTGTCCAGTGAGGGTGTAAGTCACAAGCTACACACACGTCGTCGTACACATCTTCAGTGCCTAAAAGTTGACGAATCTTGTTTCCCGTAGAGGTTGAGAAGTATCCAAATGAAAGCGCAAAGCTTTGAGCAGAATGAGTCTCTCGTGGACATTTAAAGGGATCACTTTCATGTTTTGTTTTGGAGTAATAGGTACTGTTCGTAAAGAGTCCACAAAGAATCAGCTGGTAAACGAAATCCTAGAAAGCAAGTCACTAAGACACACACTACACGTCGACCCCAATTCAATGGAGACAGTTCTCGTAATAGGCGATGGTAATCCTCCACCGTTTGAATACTGTCATTGATTTCCTTCCACGGAATCTGCTGTATCACGAATGATAAAGGTCGTGGCATGGTAGAACGTTTTTATACCCTCTTTTTTCGGCAGCTATAAGTGTACTTTTTGCACAGAAGTGGTCGTATTCCGTCGACGTATCTAAAATATTTAGTCACTAACTTGTACATCACACATCGTTCAGAAGTTTCCTCTTTATCTAAGTTTACATTGTGTACAAGATTTTGGTAACCCTCTAACTCTTCTTCTGGAATTCGATGCAATAAGTGTACCTGGTAGTAAAAATAATCACTATCAACAACACAATCCTTCTTGCTCACGAGTAGTTGATCAATGTCTGACCACTGGAACACTTTCATCAGAATCAATCCTCTTATAGCATTTAGGTACCAGTGGTTCCAATATCGGTGACGTAACGGATGCAATGATTCTTTTCGTTTCACTTGTATTTTGACGAACTCACGGTAAATGCGTTCTCTCAATTCCACAGGCAAAGCACGAATGTTCTCTTGTAAAGTATCCATAACCCTGTCAGTCAAACACTTCTCCTAGAGCGAAAGTAATGAACGTAGTGGGTAATTTCTGACCACTGCCATTCCAGGAAACGGTCAAGAATGTCAATAAAATCTTCAAATGTAAATGGTCTAAAGCGAAATAGTAGAACGAACGCACACTTGATCCATATAAATCGGACTTGTTTGTTGACTTTGGTCAATTTCCTCTTATGAATTTCTCGACACAAATGTTCTACAGTTACTAATTGAGATTTGACTCTGGCAAGTCCCTGCCATATGTCCTTGTAGATCTTCTCTTGCAATTCGTTTGGTAATCTTTGAAGATTATTTTTTACATCGGTTTTAAATACTTGGCTAGGGATTGTCCAACGTTGGACTCCTAACTCCGTAGCTAGCTTTTTACACAACATGGTAGGGTCACTTCAATGACGAGGTCCCACTAAAGGCAGGTAGTGACACTCTGGAGACCATTGAGCATGTTCCAGGTAAGCGCAATCTTTCTTCTCCCACTGGTGAAGTGAGACACCGCAACTGAAGCACTTGACTTTATCTCCTTCGCCCAAGTAGATAAATCCAGCTCTGGCTAATTCTTCGGGGGTAGGTCCTCCTAGATATTTTGGCCATTTTCCTTGGAAGGTTTGCAATCGACTTTCAAAATCACAGTATTCTGGCAAACGCACAGGGAACGAATATTCGTCTTTCACAGGTTCATTTCGATGAGGGTACGGTGAAATCCTTAGGAGTTTGCTCAGTTTTACATGACATCCGTAGGGTGGTAGTCGCTTGGTTTCCTGTGGAGGTGGCCATTCACCATGAAAACCAGTAAAGCGAAAAGGTGTGCGATAACGAGTGGCATCGCTTTCACATCCGTCAGGTTTGACACGTACAGCATCACTTTCCATGGTAGGCATGGTAGTAGAAGTAGTAGTTATGGCAAAGTTCCCATGATGATGTGGTACTGAATCACTAAGGTCATAGCGTACGGCATCCCTATCATCGCAAGGCACAGCATCGTACTTGAGTGTACTCTTACTGGATACTTGCTGTGTGAATGTATTCATCTTTCTCGCTTAGCAATGGTAGTCACAATGAACTATCGACCTTGAACGTTGTCCCTTTTTATATGCTGACCAATATCGGCATGACCGTACGGTAAAGTGAAGTGGTTGGGAAGCCGAACTCGCTTCTGGTACACGATTTGATAAACTTTATCCAAGGGCCGACTGACGATTTGATGTGTGGGTAAACGTACAATCTTGTGCGGTTCGTGGGTGGTCACTTTAAAGTTTCGATCCTGTCCAGACTGCAAGGCTTCTTTCAATATGCTAAAGTTCACCTCTCGACTGGTGCGATAATTAAGAGTCAATCCTTTCACTTTACACTCCGTGTGCACATCTCCTTGATTGTTCCGGTATTCGTAGCCGTAATTTTTGGGACCGCCACTTGCAAAACTTAGAATCTTGTGGTCGGGATGCTCGTCCGTCCAGGCTCCTAAACGGTCTCCTTCGATGACAGGGTGAGGTTGACCCAGGCGATCAATGTAGATGCAACTGTCCGTGTCAAAATACAGCACACGATCTCCTAATAGTTCTAAAGCTTCGTACAGTTTTAAGCGAGCATGGGCTGTCACGTAGGCCGCAATGATGACATTTCCAAATTCGTCGGCTTCTACAAAGTCCAGTTCTTCTTCGTAATTGATTAAGAGCAAGTCCTCACGAACAACGTCCACGTGTTTCATGTATTTGGTTTTGTCGTGAATCATCTGCAAGTATCGGAAAGGTTCTGTCAAATACTCCGTCTTGGGTAAACACGGTCGTTGTGCCATTTTGCCCCACAAACAATTCAACATCACTTTGGCAAACGATCGCCTTCCTTCGTTTTCCTCGATGTGGTCTAAGGTGATGCCTTCCTGCTTCCAGTATTTCTCTTTGAACTTTGTTTGGTCGTCGGGAGTGTGACACCAGGAAGGATATCCGCTAGCTTCTTGTTTCAGTTTCAAAAAGGCATTCACGTAGTCTGCAAAAATGCCTTTTTGAGTCTCGTCGCCCTTGTGGTATTTTTCTGTCTTGGGAAAGTGGTAAATTTCGTACACTTCTAACAGTTGGTATCCCAAGTCCAGAGCTTTAAACAATTCCACGCTGACCCACGTTCCCGTCAAGGCTCGTTCTTCCTGAGTGTGCTGACAAGGGTGGTCTTGGTTGCACGTTTCAGCACAAGTACGACACAAGGGAAACATCAGTTTTCCTTGGCAATGATGTGGTAAAACGGGATGGTACAAGTCGTGGGAGGCAAGACTTTACACTTGATCAATCCTTCGTATTGTCGAATATTGTCCACGTCGATGTGTTCCGTCAGCAATTGTGGGTGCTCTGCGGGAAAGTGACAATATTTGCACACGTACGGATACAGAGAACACACATCCAAGTATTTGATTTCTTCTCCTTTCCCCTCGTCGACTTGGTACAGCAAACAGGTGGCATTCGTCCGTCCTCCGTACAAACTGTCCCGCGGGTTCAGAGGGTCCACCAGCTTGTAACTTTCCACGATGCGCTTAAACTCGGGATCGGTTTTCAATCGCTGATCGTACTCGTGTTCCCACATTTCCACTACTTGGTATCCTTGCTCTTCTAACTTCAAGCGTCGCTGACAAGTGGCCTGGTACAAGTCTTCCATGGTCCGTTGTAAAAACTGGTTTTTAGTGTCACGTTGAGGGTAGCAGATGGGACATCCGTGAAATAAGCACCCGTTAAACTCGTACACAATCTTGGGGTTTTCTAAGTCCCAGCCGTCTACCGAATACCTTCCTATGGTCTTTTCGCCTCCTCCGTTGCGAGCATGTTGGATCCATTTGTCTTCCTTCTCACACAAGTAATGTAACCAACGTAGGGCTTTGACCGAGTATTGACGTTTGACAAAATTGGTCGTTTGAGGACTGATGACAGCTAGGGTGTTTTCGGGCATGAATCGTTGACGATACACTAAGGAACACGCTTTGGCAATAGTGCAAGCTTCTTTCAAAGGATCGATCCCTCCGTGTTCCATGAACAGTTCTCGAAATTTTCCACAGCAGCGACGTAAAATGTCTACGTCGGAACGACAATATTTTAACATTTCTTCTTGAAAGTCAAAAGGGTCCGAAGCGTGAATCTGGTACCATGCGTAGAAAGCTTCTCGTTGTTCGGTACGCATGTTGTCGGGGTCGTAGTAGTGAGCCTCAGGCAAATGGGGTAGAACGGCGTGTTGATTGGCTTCGGTATTGAAAAAGTGTGGAAAATAGCCTTTGGCCATTTCTGTCATGCCAAACGTTTTAGGCATGCGGCTCAAAGGCATAGCCAAGTAACTCATTGAATCTTTAAACTGTACTTGTCCCACTTGCATGGAAATGATTTTGGCTCCGTTCAAAGTTACTTTCGGACGTTCGGTACTTTGTTCCGTATAGTATCTCAACAGAAATTGTCCATCGTATCCCGAGAAATTGTGAGCCATCACCGTGGCATGGCGATGACAATCTCCGTAACGTTCGATATCTTCTTGGCTCCACGTCTCGTCGATAGGGTTTAAGATCCATTGGGCAAAATCGGCCAGTGTGTTCGATCCCCGAAAGATTTTTTCACGTCCTCCAGGAATCTTGCTGCAGTAAGGGCAATGAGTCAAGATAGGCTCTTGGATGCACTTCTCGCACGCTCGGTGAGCCACGCAGAAATTAGGAATGTGAATGCCAGTCTCTTGCATGCATTCGAAATCGAAAAAGATGAAATTCCCTTTCTTCTTCTGGTCATTCTCTTCTTCTTCTTCATGTTTGGAATGGTATTTTTGAATGTAGCATTGGTGTTCCAAGTCCACGGTTTGGCGACAAATGTGACATCGCTTCTTTCCTGAACAGACGTGCGCCTTGGCATTGTTGGTACGTATGCCTTGTCCACAAGTAGGGCACAATCTCAAGAGCTGACAAGCACATTTCTGCTGTGAACCTTGCGTCTTTAGGTGTTGTTGGTAACAGGCAGGACTGACAAACGTGCGCTGACAAGCAGAGCAATGCACTCGTTCTTGTCCTTCGTCCAGACAGGGTGTAGAAGCTAAACATCCTGAGCATTTCGATCCACAATGCTTGTGTTGCTCTCGATTGTTATAGCCATAGTCACATTTCTCACAGTAATAACTGTATGACAGGAATGCAGTGATACTGGTAATGGTATCAAAATGTTCATCGTGATGATAGACGTGAATGTATTTTCCGTCTTTAAAATCTTGACCTCGAAACAACAGAGGTCCGCGCACTTCTTGAGGGTGAACTTTCAAGGTGTAACGTGGAGCCAAGACGTCTTGCAACTTTTGCATTTCAGGAATGCCACAGGGTGTGTCTTTAGCTAACCCCGCTTGCTGTAACAGGAGTTCTGCTTCTTTTCGTTGTTTGGCTCGGTCCGATTGTTGAATAGTTTTCCAGGCTCTTTTCCATTCTACCGTATCGTTCTTGTCGGCATACGTTTGTCCCACCACGATGGCACGGGCTAAACACATCTTGTCTTTTGGATTGTTAATTTGGACGAGACTACGCTTGAGGTTACGCAAGTTGTCTACCAACATCAACTTTTTTTTACCTGTCCCTTGGGGAAGAGACACGTGGGTCATGTACAGTGTCGCTTTTCCGTCCGTGATGTGAAATTTGTCGTTGGATTGTTGTACGTGTTGAATCTTGTCCATGATTTTGGAAGGTGTCAATTCTGTTGGACTGCTAAACTCGATCCAAACGGGAGACTTCAAATTGTCGTGATGAATAGAAAGTCTCAAGCGATCGTCTTCTTTGGCTCGACATTGCCGTTTTAGTGTGGTTAACAAAGAATCCCACACATCGGTGATGAACCCTTCTGCTTTTTCCAAGGGTACGTCAGACTTGAAATCTTTAAATTTCACTGCGTACGTGTAGGCCGTGGTTCTAAATTTTCTGGAAGAGCGTTTGTCCGTCTCCCGAATATGGTAGTACTTTTCAGGGCTTACGGGTGGTAATGGACTTTGATTTGGTGTAGACTCTTTAGGCTTCGATTCTGGTTCACTCATCTCATCTTCAAAATCGCTGGCATGAATTTGTGCCAAGACTTCAGCTACTGTGCGAGGCGATAAATCACGTTTCTGCCTCTTACTTTCTTCTTCTTTCTTTTCGAAATGATGCGATCGTTTCATCTTGACGGCAAAAAGTCAAATGACTACCTGTGAAACACCATGAACCCTATATATCTATGTCAGACCAGGGCATATATAAAGGGCTAGTGACTCCCCTCTCAGTATTCATTTCGCTCTCAAGCCGACCAGCACAATGGAAGAACCCACACAGATCGAACTTCTGATTAGAGCATTGCGAGGTGTGATAAGAAAGTTTTCTTCAGACAAGCCGACGGACTACTCTCCTTCCTTTCGAGATAAAAGTCAAGATACTTGCTATATCTGTCAAAAGAAAGGGCATTGGGCTACAGAATGTCCAGACCGTCAAAGAAGCAAGGCCAGTGTCAAAAGAAACAAAAGTCAAGATACCTGTTATCATTGTCAAGAGAAAGGACATTGGTCTTCAGAGTGCCCTAAGAAACAACAGGAGCAGGAGAAGGAGGAAGAAGAAACAGAGGTAACCTTGACAAAAGAAGAACCCAGACACGTTCAGAAAGAGAAGACAGAAAAGAAAAGAAGACGAGAAAAATGTGAGGAAGAAGAAGAGGAAGAAGAGGAAAAAAGTGTAAAAGTGAAGAAATTGAAAAAACAGAGAGAGTGAAAGAAAAAAGAGACAGAAGAAATCTATGAACTTTTTTAAAAGTGTTGTGTTGTGTTATGTTGTGATATTGAATTGTAAAAAATTTGTAACAGAATAGACCAAACTGAAAAAAACGTAAGTGTCTCTTGGTTTTCATTATTTAGAAATAATAAGGACCTACACTCATACACTCACAACACGTACATCATAGGGTTAAAGAAGGGATTTTGAGTTTTAATTGATTTTGGCAAAATGAATAGTCCACTCTTTTCGAGAGTATTGGGTAGCCCTGAAAAGGACTGTTGAGTGTTTGTTTTTTTCCTTAGAACAAACTCAGGAACGAGAATCAATTCGCTTTAACTGTCTTAAGCCTTTGCCACGGCCAAGGCCTACTTGTGGACTTGCTCCTGTCAATGATCTAGTAGATATCACTAGGGGTGGTATCTCTGGTGTAGTCACAGGGTTAGGTTGTTTGGCTCGGGAAGGTCTTTTTCTCTTGGGTCGTAATAAAGAAGTCTGATACATTTGTTTCAGACTTCTTAACTCGGCCAAAATGTCCAAGAGTACCGTGACCGTTTGACTTTCGCTGTTCTCCTTCTCTCCTAGACTTTGTTTCTTCTCTACTGCTTCTTCTTCTTCCTGTTGTTTCCTTCTTGCCTCTTCTTCTTCTTCTCGCTGTTTCTGTTCAAGAAGAAATACTTGCTCTGCTTCTTTCTGCTGCTGTAAAAATTTCTCCAATTCTTCTCTCTGTCTTTGTTTAAAATCGTCGACACGTGGTAATGAAGGAGAAAGTGGCGAAGGTACTGGTACCGGAACAAATTCTTGGGAAGAAGATAAAAAATCTACTAAATCCCAGTTGAAATCAACCTCTTCGGGAAGTAGCACTGTGTTCACTTTGGTAGCTGCTGCTGTACCATTACTTCTCGTCTCCACAGCCGGTGCACCCCAATTCATTGTCTTCTTAGGTTCCGTCATGTTTCCCAAAACACTACCGCATCGATTCACTGCGCACAGACGCTAGTGTGCCTATATAGGAAATGTGACGTCACAGGTAGCTCTCTTCGGATTGGAAGACAGACTCCGCGAAGTGACTGAATTTTGTAACGCGTGTTGGGATTGGTGAACCATTTCAATCCGTTTTGATCCGGTCTTCCACTATAAATAAACGCGGTTCACTTCATTCCCTTCACCTGTTCTCGTCACAGAGAAGATGTTGATCGACGTAGAATCCTCTACTTTGGTATCCTCAATGCTGTTCCGTACAGACTTCCCCATGTATGTGAAAACAAAATGGACTGTCATCCGGATCACCGGTGCCACTATTTGGAAAAGAAGATGTTATGTGGAAAGACAAGGCTGTCTTAAGCGGACTCTCATCTACGGACCAGAAGTGAGACACAGTTTAAGACAAACTTTGAGAAATTTGAGGAAGATAAGAAGACCTATGCGATGTCCTGTATGTTAACAGAATGGTGCTAACATCACATAACAAACAACGGCCCTTTTCAGGGCCACTTCCAATGCCTCGAAAAGATCTTAATTTTCATTTTATCTCCACCCTAAACGAATATATATAAAACCCTTCCTCTACTAAAAAACACGAACGCTCTTGATTCGTGTTTGTCTCTAGCCCTCTCTCAGGTAGCCTGACGTCACAGTACTTCTCTTTTTGCTACATTGTTACCAGTATGACGTCATGCCACCTGGCGCTTATCGCTCTACAAACCCACAGTCTCCTAGTAGCCGCTCTACCAAATTTCCGTTGACGCTATACAGGTCCAGGGTGTTCTAGTCCCTCTACCCCATTTTTCCATTGACGCTATACAGGCCCAGGGTGTTCTAGTCCCTCTACCCCATTTTTCCATTGACGCTATACTGGCCCAGGGTGAGATTTTATTTCTTGAGGCTATACAGGCCCAGGGTGAGATTTTATTTCTTGAGGCTATACTGGCCCAGGGTGTTGACCTACTTTCTTGAGGCTATACTGGCCCAGGGGGGGTCTGTAATGCTAATTCCCATTGAGGCTACGGTACCCCACTATACTACTCAGGTACTTTGATTTAGTGGGGTAGAGTGTTGCCTCTTCCATCTCTCTGATTCAATAGGCAGTAATATGGGCAGACATTTTTTGTTTGACAGTGTGTGTTATATGGCTCTTAAATGTTCTCTGATTCTAGGCTGTCATTTTTTATTACACCAGTCAGCTAGAAGTTGATTTATAAAATATAAGAAAACCTTCATGTTCCGAAGAACTTTATTTATCAACACTACCCCCACCAGACCAATGATGTTAAATAAATCCGAAACTAGTGTTACCCAGTTTGTCTTTAAAAACTAAGTACGACGGACTATAATTTTATACGCGGCCTTGTCAATGCAAGGGTCAAGGAGCTGACATCAAGGTCAGCTGACCGATATTGATTCTATTCACAACTTCGCCGTAGGTTATTACCTTTAATTACCCTTTTATGTCACCATTGATCGTCTAAATACACTTAATTATGTAGACTTGGAATACATATTACCTTAAACAGATCGCTCTGATTCTTTAATCATGCCTAACTCTTTTGGGATTTCTGTTAGACAATTTGCATGTTTACATAGCAGCCCTCACTCAGCGACGATGTCGTAAAATAATAAACGTTCTCTCTTTATATAGATTTCTTCAGGTCTCTCTGTTCTAATTACACTTGTTTTTAGTTTTAAAAACATACTTAAGTTAATCATATTTCAACGGTAAATATAATTGTAGATTATATGTTACCGTGTTTGTTTCTGATTTCTGTTACTCTTTTATAAATTTACGTTGGAAACGGCAAATTATTTTCATGTATAGATACATAAACGTTCTAATAATTACGAATAACTCTGTGTGTGTGTGTGTGTGTGTGTGTGTGCGTGCGTGCGTGCGTGCGTGTGTGTTATAAAGATCATCGGTATCTCTTAAATCATGTTTCGAACAAACTTTCCAATCTGTTATTAATTCTGATCGAAATGATGCAAGTTCATATCATAGTTGTCGAATAGTAACTCGGTTGTTGTATTTCAATTTACTGCAAACATTACATTATATAATGTAAAACATCTGCACAATCGTTAAGTTTACATTGCAAACTTTCCTCGACTTACAAAATTAGCCGTCCTAAAAACAGTATAAACATTGAAAGCTACTTCCTATGCGAAAATAAACCGCATTAATTTGATAAGGCCAAGCAAAAGATTTCATCTTAGCTCTATAAACTTAAAATTAACAAAGAATTACCTTTAGTTTAACTAGTAATCATAAACTTAAAATTAACAACGAATTACTTTTTGTTGACACTGTTTAACTAGTAATCATATACAAACTTAAAATGAACAACAAATTACCTTTTGTTGACATTGTTGAACTAGTAATCATCCATCGTCTGATAATTTAATCGTACGTTTTACTTTCTAATTGTTATTATCTAGAATAGAAACATTCAATTAGTGGGGTTTATTGAGAGATGGAATGCAAATTTTATAAAGATTACCAGTAACTCAGGAATAGATAGGACTTGTATTTTCAAGATATTTTTGCCTTTCTCTAAGGCATCGTGGGTACAAGAAAAGGAATCCTGGGTCTAAAAAACTTGGAGAAACTCTGAAAGCTTGATTGGACAGTAGATTAGTTTATTTTCATGGATATATGCTTATGGCGTGCAAAGAAACTAATCAAAGATGGATTATTGCACATTCTTAAATAATCTTTAAATTCGTCATTTGTTGTGCTTCACTCGGTTCAGTTAATTATATTGTTCTTTCTCCCTTGCTTAAAACAAACTTTTTTCTTCCTTTATACACTGAACCTAAACAGCAATTTGATGTTTGAAACGACTCATGTGACTTCATTTCATCTATTCACACGTCTCTATTCTATCATCTGTTCACACATCTCAGGTATTGAAATTATGTCGAATATCGCCAATTTTTTCCTCAATATATATATATATATATATATATATATATATATATATATATATATA
>JAECUM010046409.1:0-23132 GCA_016617855.1 Megalonaias nervosa
CGCGGTGTGTACTCGCCCAACGCCAGGACGTACGTTTTGATCAAATTCTGTCCAGTTGTACTAGTGGATGGCCCTATCTCCAATGACGTGTATACCACCTGTGTAATTAGCCTAATGTGCTTAGTTTTAGAAATTTTACTTTAAATGTATTAGGAAAGTTGGAATTTTGTGTACAAAGTGTACTTTTGTATTGCCGAAAGAGTGTCAATCAGTTGGGTGTCAGCCATTCCAACAGACGTTAGGAACACGCAGACTTTAAGTTGGTAGTTAATTTTGATGGTGGAACCAAAGGAGAGCACGAATGACGTACGCCTAGCTTTTATATACTTCAAGCACGGACGTGAAGGAAAACATCCCTTACACTAACTTCACATATTATATACTATCCACACAGAAGGGAAGAGAAGAAAAAACACACCATATCTACTATCCACACAAACGTACGCAAACGGACACAAACACACCATATATACTATCCACACAAACGTACGCGAACTCATAAAACACACCATATCTACTATCCACACAAATGAACGCGAACGCACACAAACACGCCATATATACTATCCACACAAACGAACGCGAACGGGTAAAACACACCATATCTACTATCCACACAGACGGGAAGAGAAAAATAAAAACCCACACCATATCTACTATCCACACAAACGCACGCGAACGCACACAAACACACTCTACTATCCACACAAACCTATGCGAACGCAAAACACACACACACACACACATCAGTAAAGGAGTGAGTGTTTATAGTCACACTGCTCTACATTCACACAAATTGGCAACTTGAATAGCGTCTCTTTTCTAGAGATCTGGTTAGCCCTGAGTAGGGCTGTTTTTCCTTCGAACTCCAATTGCACCTGGCTAATGGTGACATGTCCCAGGCCGGGCACCACAGACACATCTCCGGCTCCAATCATTTGCCCAATTCACATTTTTGATTGGGAGCGCAGATGCCTCTTGAGTGGCTTCAGCACCCTAATCTTCCGTCTCTGTGATAGTGAAGGCTTCCCTCCTTCTTCTATATCACACTCGCGGATGATGAAGTTGTGGTGCTGGTAGTGGCTGTGGTACTAGTAGAGGTGTGGTGCTGGTAGTGGTTGTGGTGCTGGTTGTCCTGCTGATACTGTTCGTGGAGGCGTCCTCACATCAGGCTTGACCTCACACACAGGTCTCAGTATGAGGCGAGGAATTATCCCTCGCTTCTTTTCCTTCTCCTCTTCTTTCTTTTTCTCCTCTTCCTCCTCCTCTATCCTGGCTTCTTCGGCTATAGCCTCCATAGCCAGCTCATCTAAAATGCGCCTGGTATTTTCCAGGTGCATTTGGAGTTCCAGTAACTTTGCAATTCTGTTACTCATCTTCAATGTTGATACGTCAACAATGAGTAGCCAGACTGACGATGGCTCCGCTTTATATCCCTGGAGTACGGATGTGAAGGAAAACATCCCCTTACACCAAAACTTACAGTACCACTATTACTATTACATGGAACGCGCGAACCTAAAAGAAACACTCACATTGACTTTTTTACTTACAAATACAGACACACACTATCGAACAAGACAGAGAAACGAAGTGTGGATTTTTACTGACAAAAGAAACGAAGTGCTTATAGACACACTTCAATTTTTTAACATAAAAGCATACAATGTTTTGGCAATCGAATTAGTATGTCTTTTCTAGAGTATTGGGGTAGCCCTGAAACTGGCTGTCTTTGTTGACGGGGAGTGATGGCAATCTTTTATTGTCTAAGACTGCGTTCCCGTCTGGCGGCAGGAATTCCTACGGGATACAGTCTGCGTCTGCGGAAAGAGGAGAACTCCTTGGTGTCTACTCGGCAGTCGACAAAACCTCTGTCTGGCTCCTGCTGCTGTTGTTGCTGTTCTCTTTGCTGCTTCTGAAATCTGTACTTCTCCGTCCACACTTCTTGTTCTTTCTTGATTTCTTCTCTGAAGAGTTCCTCTATCAGGTCTTCGGTCACTTTCAACATCCTGATATTCTCGATCTCTTCAGGCTTCGGTATTAGGTTTTGTCTGACACGGTATAAATATAAATTCACGTAAGCTTCGTTCAGCTTGGCTAGTCTGGAAGGCATGTTCATACGTAGATGAGTCAACTAAGGATGGCCAGACTGGAGACCTACCCGCTTTATATCGTTCAAACGCGGACGCGATAGAAAACATCCCTACTAGGGTTTCGGTTGAGTCGAAACGTTATGATAGCTAATGTCATGGTGAGTGACAGAGAGAAAGTCAAAGAGCATATATTCACAGTCTTTTTTGAAAACAAACGACGGACACATTTTGCTTCAAAACACTGGAAGGCATGTTCATAGGTGAGCGAGTCAACCATGGATGGCCAGACTGGCGACTGCCTCGCTTTATACGGTTCAAACGCGGACGCGATAGAAAACATCCCTACTGGGTTTTTGTTGAGTCGGAACGCTATGATAGCTAATGTCATGGTGAGGGATAGAGAGAAGTCAAAGAGCATATATTCACAGTGGTTTATTTGGGAAAACAAACGACAGACACATTTTTTTCAAAACACAACATTTTTTATTCAAACAAACAACTAACAACTAACATTTAACAATAACATTAAAGAAACTATTTTTACAAGGTTGACAACATTGTGAAATCATATTAGATTTCCACTTATGGAAGTCATGAGGCCATTAATGTAGACTACGTTTCCTAGCTAAAGACGAAAGATAGCCATAATGATCACAAAACGACCGATCTACTTTCTCATCATTTCTAGAAGAGTTACGATCAAAATAAGTCACTAAATGTTCTAAAGAATATCCAAGACTGCTTTGATGAAGAAAATACACACAATATTGTCAACACACCATGGAATCTGTGCCTTGTAATTTCACATTATTGAATAGTGTCGTCTGGGCATTTCTTCTCATACAGTCGATGATGTCGTCTTCCAAAGGGGTAATCCATACGAATCAAAATACTCCACACAATCCTCTTTAGGGAAGTAAATGGCTACCAAGTGGGATCCTGGCAGATGACTGTCACCGGTGTTAATGATATAAGCTTGATGGTCTTGAGGTTAGCGATGAGGTAGTTTATCTTTAGCGCACACGACAGGATTCCAAGAAGCAGTATGCGAACTGTTGTTCAAAAGGGGATAAAGTTCCCAGGTGTCCATTTTTTGTTTTGTTGTTTTTCTCACAGGTAATGATAAGTCATCAATTCAATTCTGACATTTTGTTTGAAAATCTCTGTCAAGTAACCGTTTCTTTGCTTCGTCTCTGCACTCTGAGCCAAGAGAACTTCGATGAGATAGATCTCTAGAGTAGTCAATGTAGGGTAGGAGTGATCACGCAAACCTTTATACCACTCATGCAACACTGCTTCTTCCGAGATGAAACTCAAAGCGTCCTCCAGATACTCGTCCAATTTTTCTTCTTGACTCATCATCAGACATTTATCGTGTGAAATTTGACTGGGATGATCGTTTTGACATCCATAGCAATCTTTCTCGGTCAATTCCGTAATTTTATCCTTCAGGTGTTTGGCAAAACAGGACACTAAATGTTGTTCTTGTTCTGGCCATATGTCCTCATCGTCTTTGTCTTGGGGTTCTGCTTTCACGGTATCCTCCCATTCCATTTCCAAAGATTCTCTACTGTTCAAAGAGGGATAAGAATCTTCCATATTTTCTAATAGCCTAGAATGACTTCTCTCAAACTGTTGATTTCTATGGTATTATCGAATTCGACATACAAGATGACGTTCACCGTCTTGGCGAGAGCTTCTGCAAACTGAAGTTCCACACGCAGTTGACCAGATTTTATAGGGTGGAAATGTCCCTCGTCGCTGCCTTTGTCTGGAGAGAAATCAACGGCCCACAAAGTGTAACCTCCTACATAATCTTCGAACGAAATGCCGTGACTGGTGTTGGTTCCTAGCTGTCCGGTAGCTTCGTACAGGAACAGGTACGATCTCAAATAATTTTTCTGGGCAAAGCTAGGTTCGAAGGGTCTGGTACACAAGGTCTTGCCATCGCGACTGACATCCATCTTGGACACTATGTAGTGTTTAAACTGGAAACGATTTTGATCGTGGGCTTCTTTGAGGGCTGCATTGCTGACGATACCAACGATTAAACGTTTTGGTAACTGTCCTTGGAACTGATGATCTTCGATTTTGGATCGGAGTTCAGCAGCAATGGTGAAAGTTTTCACTTCTACGCGACGTATCGGATACTTGGAGCTCGTTCTGCTCAGTATGTGACTGATGTCGTTTCCCGCTTTAGGTAACACTTCTACGCGGCGCACGTAAAGTCTGGCTTCTTGGATGATGGTTTTGTACTCCTTGGCATGAGCCATCAAATGGAAAGCGACACTGCTGAGTTTGAGTCTCAGGCGAATATCCACTCCGTTGAGCAAATACTTGTCTTGCAACCACATGTCCAAATGCAAACGATCCATCAGTTCTAAACTACGAGCTTGCAGAATTTTCTTTCGACGGTCGTGAAAGCCCACATTGTGAGGATCGTCATCTGCTGTCAGCGCTGTGTCATTAAACTTGTCTTTGCCTGCGGTGTCAGGTTTCCAAACCACGCAAGCATCCAGATGAGTGTTCTTGGCCTCTTTTCTGTACGTCAAGAGATTTTCCAGGTTCGCTCGGTAAGGGTAAGTATCCATGCTACTGCTGACCAGTTTGTTATTCAAGTACAAATCTACTTCGCTGAACAAGGAATGCATGAAATTGTTGACGGGAGCTACTCTGGCATCGTCTCCCGGATTGGTGTTGTCCGTTTTGATCACTTTGAGTTTCAGGTCAAGTAACTGCTATTCAGATCGATGAAATCTTCGGGCTGTCCTTTGATTTCAAACTCGATGGGAGCTGAATCCGTCAAAGAGGAGACGGGATGAAATTCGACCCATTAGGATTCTTGCATCGTCATCATGGTGGGTGGCAAACTGATTCAATTCCGACTTGGAACAGGTGCAATACTCTCGGTGCATCATTTTCTTTCTTTCTCTCCAATTTAATAATCAAAAACGTTTAAGTCTCGGACGGTTTTCCTTTTCTTAGTCTTTCTAGCTCTGGGGGTGTAAAGTCCTCTGAATGGGTGCTTTCGTCGTCTCTTTCTTCCTTGTCCTTGCTGTGGCGTCAGGGAAATAGGTATGACTGACTCAACAGCGTCCGGGGCATTTATAGGAGTTTCTCGTCGGCCCACAATGTCTTTGCCCGTTTGAAGCAAGACATTTTTCCCTGCTCTCAAGAAAGCTTCTTTGGGATTTTGTTTGTCAATGATGACATTTTGGAGAAATTCTTTACCTTGCGTCAACGCGCCATCTTTCATGGTGTGCAATCCCCGTGTCACCATTGGCTTCAAAAAAGGGAGTCACCGAACGAAAGGCTGATTTCAGCATATCTCCTGAGCCATGTCCTCGCTGTCGAGCGACTACTTGGTACACAGGATACATGACTGACAAGGGATTAGAGTAATCCTTTTCGAAAATGGAGTTTCACTGTGACTTTCCCTTTGGTGAATGGAATATTTGGTCCCAGATCTCCTTTTATAGTAATGTTGACAGTGTCGAAATACGACTTACTGACGGTCAGATAGTGAGGATGTACAAATTCGGGATGAACGTGATAGGTGTTTCCACCTTCCTCGTCAGCGTTCCTGGCAGAATCCACTTTGAAAGGAATGACACGCAGTAACGGTACGGAGGTGTGTCCCTCCACGTTGTACTCCACCACATCGGAGTACACAAAGATCAAATTCAGTCCTTGGTTTATTTCTACAGGGAATCGAAAATATTTCGCAAAATCTAAGTTCCCGGTAACGGCTGGTATTTCGTTTTTAATCTTGATCAACTTGGGATCTCCACCCAAAAGGTCATACAATTCAGGACAAAATGTAATGGCCAATACTTTGTCCTCTGAAAATTTGATTAGTAGGCGACGAGCTATTTTATGGTACTCGAGGGTGACACTTTTTCTGGTTTTCTCCAAGGCTTTGCCAAACACGGTATTGAAATTGGTAGCAATCGTGTTCACCAGATATTGACCGCTAAAATAATAGCCTGGCGGAATTACCAACACATAGGGTGAACCGTTTAGTTTTGGGCTGTTGTGCTTTCATACAGTCACTTCTAGTGGTGCATTCATCCAAGTTTTTTTGCACTTGCTCGTCATGAACTTCCATCTTAAAAGTGTTTTGATTTGGAAGGATATTTAGGATTTGCGTAGGGTGAATCATTTATACTAAAGCCACTTCCCAATGGGCTTCGTAATCCACTTGGATGGCCTGAGGTAATTTGGCCGTGTAATAGCATAAGGTGTTTTTGGGAAACACTTCCATGGAACTGTCACTGGGTAACGTTAAGTAAAATTGTTTATTAATAATTCCAGAGTTCTTGTGTCCGAGGGGTCGCTGGACGTCAGAGGAATGTCTAAAAGAGGATTGTTGTGATATGATGGTGATTGTTGGGAGGGTGACTGACGTTGGACGCAAGACTCCCGTTGTTGTTCCCGTTAGAGGAATATTTCAGGGACGGATTGGGGAGAAGGTAACCGATGCAACTGCTGAGTAAAATGGTCCACAATTGTTTGTCTCCTTGTTGCAAACTCAAATTGAAAATTGCAGCACCGATGACACAATACACCCAAAGATTTGGCAGAAAAAGACGATTTGCGTTTTAGGCACACGATCTCCACACCACACCCACAAGGGTTGCTTTTGTAGATCTTGCAGAGAAGAAGTAGGGGAAGGAGTGGTCACTGCAGTAGCTGAGGCTGTGTTGAAGGGCAAGATGGTCACTTCTTTTCATAGTCGATGATTTGCGAAGCGTCAATCCAAGAGTAAAACTGGGAGGAAATCCTTTCCAACGTACTTTGACTTCTTGGCACATTGTTTTCCCACTTTTCGGGTTCTTTGATCGAGAATGCTTTCTATCTTGTACACTCCGTCTTATTTTTTGGTCACACGTTGTAACTCGGGCAAGTAAAACGTTCCTTTTAACACTTCCCCGTTCATGTCTTCCAATTTATAGATGGAGGATGACGGCCACGCACTCGTTCAGTGACACGAAACAATTCGGTGGTCCATTTGGGTAAGTAACCTTTGTCGTAAGTGCGTTTGGTTTTGCCAATGCGCACCCAATCTCCTGCTGACAACACTCCACCTTTCTTGGGGACAGTCACTGAGGGGGACGTACCAAACAGGCGTTCAAAGACGGTCACTTCGTTGTCGGGAGTCACTTCTTGCGGCCACGTCCGATGCTCCGATGGTAAGATTGGTTGTACGTTTGGACTAGGTGCGGCAAGACGTCGATGTACTTGTGAGTGCGTTGATGCGTAAAATATTTCCACATGCGTTCTTTCAAGGTGCGTTGAAAACGATGCTGGCTTTGGTTTCGGGATTCTCGGTGGTGAAAACATGAATGTCACGTTTCTTCAATTCTTTTTGGAAAGCTTGGTTCAGAAATTCGGTGCCTTTGTCAGTTTGCCATCGAAGAGGGTGACGCCCGCTTTGTTTCAACACCAGTTGTAGGGCTCGCACTAACTCACTGCTCGATTTGGAAGTCAATGACACGACCCAGGCAAATTTGGAGAAAACGTCGATGACCATTGATGATCGATACCCTCTACCCAGGTGCGACTTCTGGAAAATTTTCGTCGAATGGGTTTGTGTAAGGTGTACGTGGTTTGTTCTTATAACCTTCGTTGCACTTGAGGTAAACGGACACTTCTCAGTCTAGTTTTGGCAGCACGATACAATTTCTGAACTCCTCCGTAACCTGCAGGATGGGATGGATCGTAGTAAATGCTGGCTAACACCTTCTCCATTTTTTAATAAGTTATCCACTCTTCCCTGATGCTACGTGTCCGATGTGCCACAGGAGTAGAAGTCGAAGGTAGTTTTGGTGGTGGTGGTGGCAGTGACGGTAGCGGTAATGGGATGGTTTTGGTCTTCTTTTATTTTTTCACTTCTGGTTTCCCTTCTTTCTTTTTGACTTGTGTCGAAGGAGGAGTGGACATGATCTTTTTAAGTTCTTCTCGTTGGGGTGTAGGGGAAAGGGTCAACAAGGACGCTGCAATCTTACTAGGGATTGGAGCTGCTGACGATGTTTGAAAGACTTCTCGTGCCTCTTCTTCCTCAGGCATCCGTCGGGCTGTGTCTGGTTTGACCGCTGGGGTGGTGGTGGTGGTGGTGGTTTCGGCGATGGACTTTTCATCAGTGCCTTAAAATCTTTCAGAGTCTGCAGAGCTGTTTTGTGTAAAGCTTTCTGGTGAAAGAGTTGCAGTCGTTGCAACAGTTGACCGTACCTTTGCGATTTTTCCGTTTCTGACAAGTCACTGCGATCCATCAATGATTGCAATTCGTGTTGTTACTGGTACATCTCGGTCAAATGAGGATTGGGAGGTAAATGCGGGGTACGTTGTTCTTGCCAACGATGGCATTCCGTCCATCTTTTGTAAGAATACTAAAGCCAGTTTTCGTCCTTCCATCCGATTTCAATGGTCACGTCTAAGAACTTTTGACTCCAGAGTCTTCCTTTAATCTTCTTGGACCTTTTTGTCTTGGACCCATTCCTTGTGAAGCAGCTCCCTGCATGAGTCTCATAACCGTTGTTCCCAATACTCCTTTCAGCACGGCTGCTAGCAATATGGGCAAAAAGGGAAAAAATCCTCCGCTTTGCACCAACATCTTTTTCTTTTGACGGATGGGTATTTTCTTTTTAACCATTGGGCGAAGAACGTGTGATTCTTGCCTAAGTATTGTTTCTGGTGTTTAGACAAAGGTATCGTTCCTTTCAATATATTCAGACAACATTCGCACACAGTATCGATGACGTCTTTGGAAGCGGTTTGAATTAGTTGTTTTCGTATGGGTGGAGAAGCTTTGGACAGGACGGACAACACGTCCCAATGTTTGGCAAACGAGGAGGCAGTCCTTTCCTTTTCTTTTCTTTGGGGGTGGAAGAAGGATGGCTTCTGGGGGGTGGGGTGACATCTTTGTTTGTTTGCTTGCTCCGGGGCACAAACACACACAAAAATACACTGGCGTCGATGACTTGGCACTCACCCTTTTATCTTTTTTTCTTTTGGACTATCGCTTCGTCAAAAAGGTGACAACTTTTTCCCCAAAATTGCGAAACACTCATCAGCTTTGGTGGCTTCTCTTTTTCTTTAGACGATTTTGTCTTTTCAGAGGGTGACATCGATGCATGGCTAAGCGTTTTTTTCGGATGACAAGACTGTCCTTTTCTTTTTCCTTTTCCTTTTAGGACAGAAGAACGACAATGGTGACGGTGTGTACTTCTTATAGGGGACATCTTTGGGCGTTCAGGAGCACAACAACACTGAACCTATCGTTTACCTCGGGTCTTTCTTATACTGGAATGCCTAGCCACTGACTGTCTTTACGTCATATCAAATTGATGACAGGCATCACGCGTCGTGGAGGAGTTCGCAACGGACTAAATCGGGACAGTTCTTGCTTGGATAAATCCAGAAAACTCTATAACATGCCCGATCTCTCTTGGACTTTGATTTTGGGGGCAGGTACTTTGTGAGCAGCGGCCACTGCTGCTAAAGAAGACGAGGGTGTCACCGCTGCAGGAGAAGTTTTGGAGACGCGGGTTTCCAATGTTTCGTCAAATTAGGAAGAACACGTGTTGAATTGGGTTTGGCTGGCATCACCAGCAACGGAGAAGTGGAAGATGCTGAGGCTACTGGAGATGCGTTAACCGTTGCGGCAGGACGTGGTTTGCGAATGTAAGGTTGCGTCCTGGCGGCAGTGCCTCTCTTGCGGGTAGAAGCTGTTATCAGTGGGCTTTTTCTTTTCTGTAGCTGTGACCTGGTCTTGACACCGTTGCTATTTTTCTTCTTAGTACGTTGGGGAGTGGCGGTTTTCTTGGGAAGAACTTTGGAAGCGTTAGGACCCCATTTTAAGAGGGTGCGAATGATGACACCTCCTAGAGAACCGCTTCCTCCAGGTTTCAAAATGATTTGCTTTTTGGTTTGAGTGTCGATGCGGGGATCGGCCAGTTGCGTCAAGGCTACTTTGTTTCTCTCAAGAAAGCGTTTGGTTTGATGTGGAATATGAATGATGCCTTGCAGTAATAGACGTGCTGTCACCGTAAACCATCGTGAGACTTCTTTGAGACTGGCTTCTAAGACACGAGTACATATTTGTGGATTTTTTTCGCGACTGATGCCGTACAAGGCACGAATCAATATGACGGGAAGATGAGACTGAAGGGACGTCATGTTGACGCTGTGTGAGACAGACCCAAGTGACCGAAGCTTTTATAGACTTTTTTTGGTTGTTGTTAAGTTGACGACGGGGACGTGTACACAACAGGCCCTCCGTCTTGGCACCAGTGGTGAAACAGATGGGTACGAAATCGCAAATAATCGGGGGTGGTGGGTTTTAAATCCACGAGTAGATAGGCGTATGGAGTTTGAGTGGCATTGTCGTACGCATGAATCAGCCAAGGCGTTCCTAACTGTTTGGCTAACACTTGCACTTGCGATTTATCTCTTGGTCTTTTAAACAAGACCACGTACTGAGCATTGAGACTGATGGTGCGATGGGGTTCACTTTGTTGAAACAAATTTTGAGTGATGTAAATCACACTGACATTACGATGATGCCCTTTGCGCGCAAACCACAGTTTAATTTCTTCTTCGTCTTCTCCTAACATATTGTCGAAGATGACCAGATGGGTCTGACTACACAAAAGACAAATGGTTAAGTACATGAATAAAAGACACATCAAAACGATCATAGTGGAATATGAACAAGTCTCTGTACAACATTTTTGGTGATCAAGATGTGGTATCGTAGAGACAGTGTGTAATGTTCTTAGAGTCTCTACACTCCTTGGCACAGTCACACAGGGGTCCTCCCTGAATGGCCTTTCGGGATGTCAATAATGGTCATGTCCTGAAGGGAGTGGGGATTTTTTCTGGTGCTGTCACTAACACAGGTTTAAAAGTTACTTTTTTCATGGAACGTTTTTATTGTTTAGGATGACAAATCTTGGGCAAAGTGAGCCACTTCTTTTGTCTAAACCTCGAGACCCCGACTTTTCCAGTCACGTACATCTTTCCAGTGAGGGTGTAAGTCACAAGGTACACACACATCATCGTACACATCTTCAGTACCTAAAAGTTGACGAATGTTTCTTTCCTGTAGAGGCCGAGAAGTATCTAGATGAAAGCGCAAAGCTTTTAACAGAATGAGTCTCTCGTGTACATTTAAAGTGACCACTTTCATGCTTTTTGAGTGGTATGTACTGTTCGTAAAGAGTCCACAAGGAATCGGTCGGTAAACGAAATTCCAGAAAGCAAGTCACTAAGACACACACCACACGTCGACCCCAATTCAATGGACATAGTTCTCGTAAAATGCGATGGTAATCCTCCACCGTTTGAATATTGTCATTGATATCATTCCACGGAATCTGTTGTATCACGAATGATAAAGGTCGTGGCATGGTAGTTCGTTTTTATACCCCTTTTGGTGTGAGGTAATAAGTGTACTTTTTGAGCATCGGTTTACTTTAGTACCGCACCAAAACTGTTTAGTCACTAACTCACATACCGCACGCCGTAAAGAAGTGTCCTGTTGAACTAAGTTTACATTGTGTAAAAGATTTTGGTAATCCTCTAACTAGTCTTTTGGAATTCGGTGTATTAGGATCACCTTGTAAGTAGAATGAGTGGCATCCAAAACTTTATGAATCTCACGTGATTCATCAATGTCTGACCATTGGAACGCTTTCACATGAATCAGTCCTCTTATACCATTGAGGTACCAGTGATTCAAACATCGGTGACGTAACGGATGCATTTGTTCTTTGACCAACTCTCGGTAAATTCGTTCTCTCAACTCCACAGGCAAACCACGAATTTCTCTTGTAAAGTATCCATAACCATGTCAGTCAAACACTTCTCCTAGAGCGAAAGTGACGGATGTAGTGAGTAATTTCTGGCCACTGCCATTCCAGGAAACGGTCAAGAATGTCATTAAAATCTTCTAATGTAAATGGGCTAAAGCGGAATATTCGGAAGAACGCACACTTGATGCAGAGAAATCTGACTTGATTGTTGACTTTTGTCAATTTCCTCTTGTGAATTTCTCGACATAAAATTTCCTCAGTCACCAATTGAGATTTTGCTCTGACAAGTCCCTGCCAAATTTCTTTGTAGATCTTCTCCTGCAATTCGTTTGGAAATCTTTGAATATTATTTTTTAAATGGGGTTTAAATACTTGTCTAGGTGTTGTCCAACGTTTTACTCCTAGCCGAGCTGGTTTCTTAAACGACATGGATTACCACTTCAGTGACGAGGTCCCACTAAGGGTAGGTAGTGACAATCTGGAGACCAGCGAGCATGTTCCAGGTAAGGGCAATCTTTCTTTTCCCACTCGTGAAGTGACACACCGCAACTAAAGCACTTGACTTTATCCCTTTGCCCAAGTAGATATATCCGGCTCTGGCGAATTCTTCGGGGGTAGGTCTTCCCAGATATTTTGCCCATTTTCCTCGGAAGGTTTGGAATCGACTTTCAAATTCGCAGTATTCAGGCAATCGCACAGAGAACGAATATTCGTCTTTCACAGGTTCATTTCGATGAGGGTACGGTAAAATCCGCAGGAGTTTGCTCAGTTTTGGATGACATCCATAGGATGGTAGCCGCATGGTTTGATAATGATGACATCCACCATGAAAACCAGTAAAGTGAAAAGGTGTACAATGACGAGTGGCATCACTTTCGAATACGTCAGGTTTGACACGCATAGCATCACTTTCCATGGTAGGTGTAGTCATAGCAAAATTCCCATGATGTGATACTAGATCGCTGAGGTCACAGCGTACGGCATCCCAACCATCGCATGGTATAACATCGCACTCCACTTGAGAATCACCGAACTTGAATTGTGGCTGTCTGAACTTCATTTGTGCTTCTCAGAAAGGATTCATCTTTCTCGCTTGGTCTTGGTAGTCACAATAAACTATCGGTCTTGGACGTTGTCCCTTTTTATACTAATCGTAATGAAGTCTCGAGCTTGTTCATCGTTCCTATTTTATGACTAGTTTTGAAGGTCTTCCTTTTTTCTTCTTGGACAATGGTACTGCCTTCTCTAAGGTACCGTCATACCTGAACCGTAGTGTGATGGCTGGAAAGGCCATAGAAAGATAAGGGCAGTGTGAAGCCCATAGAGTATGTTCCAGAATAGCTGAATCTTTATAGATACATCGATCCATACGCAACCTCAGACCACAACTGAAACACTGTACTTCGTATCCCAATCCAGTCTCAGGTCCCAAGTAGACAAATCCTGTTCTAGCTAAAAGATTCGCAGTAGGTAATCCTTCCCTATCCGTGGGCCATTTTTGAAACGTTTCCAATCGACACTCACAACTACAATAATCAGGCAAGAAAACAGGAAAATGGTATGGTTTGAACTTGGAGTTCTCAGTGGGTCTCACACTCAATTCTTGCTGTGTCGAAGTTATCCTTCTTGGTGGCTATCGTCTTGGAACCATTTTTTATACCAGCGTGTCCGTAAGGTAAAGTGAAGGGGTTGGGAAGCCGAACTCTCTTCTGGTACACGATTTGATACACTTTTTCCAAAGGCCGACTGACAATTTGGTGTGTGGGTAAACGTACAATCTTGTGAGGTTCGTAGGTAGTCACTTTAAAGTTTCCATCCTCTCCAGACTGCAAGGCTTCTTTCAAGACGCCGAAGTTCACCACTTGACTGGTGCGATAATTTAGAGTCAATCCTTTCACTTTACACTCTGTGTGCGCTTCTCCTTGTAAGTCTCGGTATTCGTAACCGTAATTTGTAGGACCACCACTAGCAAAACTTAGAATCTTGTCGTCGGGATGTTCGTCCGTCCAGGGTCTTAAACGGTCTCCTTCGATATCAGGGTGACAGTGACCCAGGCGATCGATGTAGATGCAACTGTCCGTGTCAAAATACAGCACACGATCTCCTAACTGGTGTAACGCTTCGTACAATTTTAAGCAAGCATGGGCTGTCACGTAAGCTGCAATGATGACATTTCCAAATTCATCGGCTTCTACAAAAGTCCAGTTCTTCTTCGTAATTGATTAAGATCAAGTCCTCACGAAGGACGTCCACGTGTTTCATGTATTTGGTTTTGTCGTGAATCATCTGGAAGTAGCGTGAAAGTTTTGTCAAATACTCCATCTTGGGTAAACACGGCTGTTGTTCCATTTTGCCCCACAAGCAATTTAACATCACTTTGGCAAACGATCGTCTTCCTTCGTTTTTCTCCACGTGGTCTAAAGTGATGCCTTCCTGCTCCCAGTATTTCTCTTTGAATTTCTTTTGGTCTTCGGGAGTGTGACACCAGGAAGGATAGCCAATGGCTTCTTGTGTTAGTTTTAAAAAGGCATCCACTTTGTCTGTGAAAATGCCTTTCTGAGTCTCGTCGCCCTTGTGATACTTTTCTGTCTTGGGAAAGTGGTAAATTTCGTACACTTCTAACAGTTTGTATCCCAGGTCGAGAGCATTGAACAATTCCACGCTGACCCACGTTCCCCGTTAAGGCACGTTCTTCCTGAGTGTGCTGACAAGGTCGGTCTTGGTAGCACGTTTCGGCACAACTACGCCACAAGGAAAACAGCAGTTTTCCTTGGCAATGGTGAGGTAAAACTGGATGGTACAAGTTCGTGGGAGGCAAGACTTTGCACTTGATCAATCCTTCGTATTGTCGAATCTTGTCCAGGTCAATGTGTTCCGTCAGCAATTGCGGGTGCCCAGCGGAAAAGTGACAATATTTGCACACGCATGGATACAGCGATCACACGTCCAAGTATTTGATTTCTTCTCCTTTCTCCTCGTTGGCGTGGTACAGCAAACAGGTGGCATTCCTCCGTCCTCCGTACAAGCTGTCCCTTGGGTTCAGAGGGCCCACCAGCTTGTAACTTTCCACGATGCGTTTAAACTCGGGATCGGTTTTCAATCAGTGATCGTACTCGTGTTCCCACATTTCCACCACTTGGTATCCTTGCTCTTCTAACTTCAATCGCCGCTGACAAGTGGCCTGGTACAAGTCTTCCATTGTCAGTTGTAAAAATTATATTTAGTGTCACGTTGAGGGTAGCAGGGGCATCCGTGAAATAAGCACCCGTTAAATTCGTACACGATCTTGGGGTTTTCTAAGTCCCACCCATCCACCGAATACCTTCCGATGGTCTTTTCGCCTCCTCTGTTGCGAGCATGTTGGATCCATTTGTCCTTGTTGCACAAGTAATGTAACCAACGCAGGGCTTTGATCGAGTATTGACGTTAGACGAAGTTAGTCGTTTGAGGGCTTATGACAGCTAGGGTGTTTTCAGGCATGAATCGTTGGCGGTACACTAAGGAACACGCTTTGGCAATGGTGCAGGCTTCTTTCAAAGGGTCTATCCCTCCGTGCTCCATGAATAATTCTCGAAATTTTCGACAGCAACGCCGTAAAATGTCCATGTCGGAACGAAAATAGTTTAACATTTCTTCCTGAAAGTCGAAGGGGTCCGAGGCGTGAGTCTTTGACCAAGCGTAGGAAGCTTCTCGTTGTTCGGTACGCATGTTGTCGGGGTCGTAGTAGTGAGCCCCAGGCAAGTTGGGTAGAACGGCATGTTGATTGGCTTCGGTATTGAAAAAGTGCTGAAAAGAGCCTTTAGCCATTTCTGTCATTCCAAACGTTTTTGGCATTTGGCTCAAAGGCATTGCCAAGTAACTCATCGAATCTTTAAACTGCACCTGTCCCACTTGCATGGAAATGATTTTTGCTCCGTTCAAAGTCACTTTAGGACGTTCGGTGCCTTGTTCCGTAAAGCATCTGAGAAGAAATTGCCCATCGTATCCCGAGAAATTGTGAGCCATCACCGTGGCATGGCGATGACAATCTCCGTAACGTTCGATGTCCTCTTCGCTCCATGTCTCGTCGTTGGGGTCTAAGATCCACTGGGCGAGATCGGACAGCGCGTTCGCTCCCCGAAAGATTTTTTCACGTCCTCCAGGAATCTTGCTGCAGTGAGGACAATGACTAAAGATAGGCTCTTGGATGAACTTCTCGCACGCTCGGTGAGCTACGCAGAAATTAGGAATGTGAATACGGGTCACGTGCATGCATTCGAAATCCAAAAAGATGAAATTCCCTTTCTTCTGGTCAACTTCCTCTTGATGTTTGGAATGGTATTTTTGAATGTAGCATTCGTGTTCCAAGTCCACGATTTGGCGACAAATGTGACATCGCTTCTTTCCTGAACATACGTGAGCCTTGGCACCGTTGGTACGTATACCTGGTCCACAAGTTGGGCACAATCTCAGCAGCTGACAAGCACTTTTCCTCTGTGAACCTTGCGTTTTCAGATGTTGTTGGTAACGGGTTGGACTGACAAAAGTGCGCTGACAAGCTGAGCAATGCACTCGTTCTTGCCCTTCTTCCAGACAGGGTTTAGAGGCCATGCATCCTGAGCATTTCGATCCACAATGCTTGTGTTGCTCTCGATTGTTATAGCCATAGTCAAATTTCTCACGGTAATAACCCTTTCCCAGGAATCCAGTGATACTGGTAATGGCATCGAAATGTTCATCGTGATGATAGACGTGAATGTATTTTCCGTCTTTGAAATTTTTGCCTCGAAACAACAGTGGTCCGCGCACTTCTTGAGGGTGCACTTTCAAGGTGTAACGTGGAGCCAAGACGTCTTGCAAGTTTTGCATTTCAGGAATGCCACAGGGTGTGTCTTTGGATACCCCCGCTTGCTCTAACAGGAGTTCTTCCTCTTTTCGTTGTTTGGCTCGACCCGATTTTTTAATTGTTTGCAAAGCTGTTTTCCATTCTGCCGTGTCGTTCTTGTCGGCATACGTTAGTCCCACCACGGTGGCACGTGCTAAACACATCTTGTCCTGAGGACTGTTAATTTGAACGAGGCTGGGCTTGACGCTGAGAAGGTTGTCCAGCATTAATACCATTTTGCGCTGTCCTGTCCCTTTGGGAAGAGACACGTGGGTGATGAATAGTATCGCTTTTCCGTCAGTGATGTGAAACTTGTCGTTGGATTGCTGTACGTGTTGAATCTTGTCGATGACCTTGGAAGGTGTCAATTCTGCTGGGCTGCTAAACTCGATCCTAAAGGGGAATTTCAAACTGTCGCGATGAATGGAAAGTCTCAAGCGGTCGTCTTCTTTGACTTCACATTGCTGTTTCAGTGTGGTTAACAAAGAATCCCACACATCGGTGATGAATCCCTCTGCTTTCTCCAACGGTACGTCGGACTTGAAATCTTTAAACTTCACCGTGTACGTGTAGGCCATGGTTCTAAATTTTCTGGAGGAGTGTTTGTCAGTTTCTCGAATGTGTAGTACTTTTCAGGGTTTAGTGGTGATGGAGGACTTTGGTTGGGTGTAGAATCTCTGAGTCTGGATTCTGGTTCACTCATGTCATCTTCAAATTTGCTATCATGAATTGAGCCAAGACTTCAGCTACAGTGCGAGGCGATAAGTCACATTTCTGCCTCTTACGTTCTTCTCCTTTCTTCACGATGCGTTCGTTTCATGATGCGATCGTTTCATCCTGACTGCAAAAAGTCAGATGACTACATTTGAAACGCCATGAACACCTTTATATTCATGTCAGAGTCAGTGTATATATAAAGGGTTAGTGCCTTCCCTCCCAGTATTCATTTCACTCTCAAACCGACCAGCACGATGGAAGAGCCAACACATATCTAAATTCTGATCAGAGCTTTGCGAGGTGTCATACGAAAGTTTTTTTCAGACAAGCCGACGGACTACTCCCCCTCCTTTCGAGATAAAAGTCAAGGTACTTGCTATATCTGTCAGAAGAAAGGACATTGGGCTACAGAATGTCCAGACCGTCAAAAAAGCAAGACAGGTGTCAAAAGAGACAAAAGTCAAGATACCTGTTATCATTGTCAAGAGAGAGGACATTGGTCTTCGGACTGCCCTAAGAACCAACAGGAGCAGAAGGAAGAAAAAAAAGAGGTGACCTCGGCAAAGGAAGAACCCAGACACGTTCAGAAAGAGAAGAAAAAGAAGGCGAGAAAAAAGTGAGGAAGAAGAGAAGGAAAAACCTGTGAAAGTGAAGAAAATCAGAAAACGGAGAGAATGAAAGAAAAAGACACAGAGGAAGTCTATGAACTTTTTTAAAGTGTTGTGTTGTGTTGTGTTGTGTTGTGTTGTGAATTGGGTTGTATAATTTATACCAGAATAGACCAGACAGAAAAATGTCAGTGTCTCCTGGCTTTTGATTTTTCAGAATAAGGGCCTACACTCACGCACTCACACACGTACATCATAGGGTTAAAAAAAGGATTTTGAGTTTTAATTGATTTTGGCAAAATGAATACTATCTCTTTTCGAAAGAAATGGGTGGCCCTGAAAAGGACTGTTGGGTGGTTGTTTTTTTTTAAAGAAAAAACAAACAAACTCAAGAACGAGAAGCAATCAACTTTGTTTGGCTCGGGAAGGTCTTTTTCTCTTGGGTCGTAATAAAGAAGTCTGATACATTTGTTTCAGACTTCTTAACTCTGCCAAAATGTCCAAGAGTACCGTTACCGTTTGACTTTCACTGTTCTCCTTCTATTTTAGACCTTGTTTCTTCTCTGCTTCTTCTTCTTCTTTCTGTCGTTTCCTTCTTGCCTCTTCTTCTTCTCGCTATTGCTCTTGAAGGAGAAAAGCTTGTTCTGCTTCTTTCTGCTGTTGTAAAAATTTCTTCAATTCTTCTTTCTGTCTCTGTTTAAAATCCTCGACGTGTGGTAAAGAAGGAGATGGTGGCAAAGACACTGGTACCGGAACAAATTCTTGCGAAGAAGAGAGAAAATCAACTAAATCCCTATTAAAATCGACCTCTTCTGGAACTAGACCTGTGTTGACTTTGGTAGCCGCTGCTATGCTATCGTTTCCCGTCTCCACGGTCGGTGAACCCCAATTCATTGTCTTCTTAATTTCCGTCATGTTTCAAAAAGCAATGTCGCATCGATTCAGGGCGCACAGACGCTAGCGCACCTTTATAGGGAATGTGACGTCACATGTAGCTCTCTTCGGATTGGAAGACAGACTCCGCGAAGTGACTGAATTTTGTAACGCGTGTTGGGATTGGTGAAAAATCTCAATCCGTTTCGATCTGCTCTTCCACTATAAATAAACGTGATTCATTGCATTTACTTCAAATGTTCTCGTCACAAGATGTGGACAAACGTTGAATCCTCTACTCTCCTATCGTCGATGCTGTTCCGTACGGATTTACCCATGTATGTTAAATCATCATGGACAATCATCCGGATTACTGAGACGAGCGTTTGGAAAAGAAGGATCTATGTGGTGATTCAAGGTTGTCTGAGGCGAGTCCTCATCTACGGTCCAGAGGTTAGACGAAGTTTAAGAAAGAGAATAAGATCAGTGTGGTGTCCTCTATGTTAACGAAATGGTGATTTACTCTTTCTTGCCTAAATTTTTTTTTTTAGTCTATTGTAAAATTTAGGTATGATAGATTAATGTTCATCGATCTTTGGTTGTGTTTTATAGGTCTGTCTTTAACCATGTTTCTATGCCTCTGTCTCTATTTTGTATTTGTCCTTACCTAGGGTAGCCGTGCGTATTCAGGTCAGCCACTTGCAACATTGTTGCCAGTACCGTGACCTCACCCTACCTGTTCCATTCGTATTGTTCATATATAGTCCCAACCTTTTTTCCCTATGAATCTTGTCCCTATATCGTCCCAGGGGGCTATGTAATGTATATTTATTTACTGTATATTTAATTTAATTGTTTGTCTGACTGTTTGAAAAAGATGAATCGCTTCAACTTGCCAGAAAATATAATCTTTCTGAGGCAAGAGCTTCTTTAACGAAACAAGTAATAAAAAATATGTTGGTTCAATATTTGGTGGAAAACAATGTTTTGGATAAAAGTGCTTTGGTTTTGATTAGTAAGTCTGTATCAGACTCTAAAACAAATGTAAAATAAAATTAAAATACAAGATGGAATTAGAGTTAAGAAAGCTTGAACTTCAGAAAGAGGAGAAGCAAATGCAATTAGATAACGAGGAAAGAGAGAGGAGAATGCTGTTGGAGAAAGAGGAGAGAGAGAGAAACAAATGCAGTGACAGAAAGAAGAAAAATAAATGCACATGCAATTGGACAAAGAGAAATGAGAGAAACAAATGCAAATGCAAATCCAAAAAGAAAAGGAAGACAGAGAATTGCAGAGAGAAAGGGAGAAGGAAGAAAGGGAATATCAATTTAGATTAAGAGAATTACAGCTGGGAAATGAAAAGCACATCACCACTTTACATACAAATTCAACTTTTGATATGTTACTAAGAATATTAGGTTAGTGCACAATCTTAGAGAAAAAGAAGTAGACAAATATTTTCCTCATTTTGAAAAAATTGCTGAAAATTCGAAATAGCCAAGGGAGCATTGGACTCTATTATTACAGAGTGCATTTTTTGGTAAAGTCCGAGACATCTATGCTTCACTATCAGTACAGCAAAGTGCTGACTATGATCTGGTTAAGGAATGCATCTTAAAGGGTTATGAGTTAGTCCCTGAGGCTTATCGACAAAAATTCAGGAACTATAAAAAAGAAGTTGGACAAACTCATGTCGAATTTGTAAGAGACAAAGCGCAGTTATCTGATAGGTGGTGTTTAGCCAAGAAAGTTGATCAAGATTACGAAAATCAAAGACAACTCGTATTTCTTGAAGAGTTCAAGAATTGCGTCCATAGTGACATTATGACTTATCTTAATGAGCATAAGGTCGAAACATAAAAAAATGCTGCTCGCACTGCTGACGAGTATTCCTTAGCTCATAAAGTTTCTGTTCTAAGCAAGTCTTCCACTCAGCGGTCTTCTGGTAAAAAAGTATTTCAGCCTAACACAAACCTTTCCAAATCTCAATCTGGCACAACTTTTAGAACTCAAGTTTCCGATAAGATTGATCAGAAATACTTATGTCTTCCTAAGTGTACCTAATTGCAAGAAGAAAGGACACGTTATTTCCGATTCCTACAAATTGAATAATAAGCATCAGAATCAAGACAGACCTATTCCAAATGCTCTTATTTCTAGGAGGTCACGGTCACGGTCATGTATTGTAAACAATACATTTGTTGGGTCTAATAAACCCCAGTCTGATTTTATTATGGAGAATTATAAACCATTCATTTCGAAGGATTCTATATCAATCATGGGTGATTCGGCCAGTCCCATCCGTATTAAAATTTTAAGGGATACAGGAGCTTCTCAGAGTCTTTTATCATCAAGTACTTTGCCTTTCTCTGAGAAGTCTTCTACTGATGAGGGTGTTCTGATTTAGGGAGTAGAGTGCGGCTTTGTTAATGTTCCTCTCCATTGTGTAAATTTGTCATCAGACTTAGTCTCAGGACCCTTGACAGTCGGAACAGTGTATACTTTATTCATTGAGGGCATTCATTTATTGCTAGTCAATGATCTAGCTGGAGATAAGGTTGTGGTTAATTCATTTGTAACTGACAAGCCTTGTTTGGATCAAAAATCGATCTTATTGAAAACGAATTCCCTGATTTATGCCCAGCTTGTGCAGTTACTAGAGCTATGGCAAAGAAAGCTGTTGAGAATGATGTTGATCAGGAAAGTATTCCTTTAGCTGAGATATGTATTGGTCACGTATTGGTCAGGCTTTTGATGAGGTCACTTTCACTCCTCGTTTGGATCAATCAAAAGGTATTGATCACAGTGATCCTCTTTTAACTACTCATTCTCTTTATTCTAATGAGGGTGACAAACGACAATCACTTGTCATCGAACAGGAAAAAGATCCCGAAATCTGTTTATTTCAAAGGGCCATTAGTGAAACTGAAGCCACAGAAGTACATGTTTGTTATTTCTTTAAAAATGGGATTGTTATAAGAACATGAAGACCTCGCGAGGTACCTGCTGGTGACGAGTGGTCAGTGAACTATCAAATTGAACTTCCAAAATCCTCCAGACATGATATTCTTAGTCTGGCCCATGAAACTCCTTTGGCTGGTCATTTAGGGATTAATAAGACTTATCACAAGATCTTGAATCATTTCTTTGGTCCAAAAATCAAAAGTGATGTTTGTAAATACCGCACATCTTGTCATACTTGTCAAATGGTAGGAAAACCCAATCAGAAGATACCTAAGGCTCATCTGCAACCTATTCCTGCATTTGACGAACCATTAAGCAGAATTATGGTAGACTATGTCGGTCCCTTACCTAAGACCAAGTCAGGTAACCAATACTTGTTGACCATAATGTGTACATCAACAAGATTCCCAGAGGCAATTCCTTTGAGGAATATTGAAACTAAAACAATAGTAAAAGCTTTGATAAAGTTTTTTTTTTTACTCAGTTTAGCCTTCCCAAATCTGCCCAATCTGATCAAGGGTCAAATTTTCCACCAATTCAAGTCAAAAGTGAAATTATGGTTTGACAGAACTACAATGGAGAGAACTTTTGAGTCTGCTGAAAGAGTTCTGTTTCTCTTGCCCATTCATCAAAATTTTCTTCAAATTAGATATTACGGCACTTACAAAGTTAAGAAGAAAATGAATGAGTTAAATTATAATAATAATACTCATGGGATGTAAATAATTTAAGGGAATACCAGTATATTAAGAGAGATAGCCAGGTTAATCATGCAATTAATTTAGTTGTACCTCTCCAACTCAGTGAACCGCTCCCGTGGCCTAGTGGTTAGAGAGTCCGCCTCAGATGCGTGAGGTCGCGGATTGAAACCCTGGCCGAGTCATACCAAAGACTTTTAAAAAATGATACTAACAGCTGCTTCGCTTGGCGCTCAGCATTAAGAGGTTAGTGTTAGGACTGGTCGGCCTGGTGTCAGGATAATGTGACTGAGTGGGACATCATGCTACATGTCTGCGTCATGATGTTTCAGTGCTAGACATCATTATAAACTGTCACACTGCAGATATCGTAGCGATATGACTGAAGAATTGTTAAAGCTACGTTAAAAATCTAAATCACACACACACACACACACACACACACACACACACACACACACACACACATATATATATATATATACACACACACACACCAA
>JAECUM010046412.1:0-35220 GCA_016617855.1 Megalonaias nervosa
AACATCAACATTTTCCAGGCATGATTCAATATTTTTTCAGTCAATCATATATGTAGCGCTGTTAAATAACGCCATATAACATCATTGTTAACAAAACCAGGTCCATGTAAAATTCCGTACGCTGTTCCATCTGATTTCAAAAGTCTACCTTTGATCTCAATGAATGCCTCAACATCACCAACAGCACCGATACCATTTTCACGAACAATGTCAATAGCTTTCATTCCCAGCTGCTTTGCAATCGGTATTGCTTTTTGGGCTATCCTTCTAAATAGACACTGAACAACATCATCGAGTCCATCACCGTAGATCGTTCTGTGTGTTGATAATCTCGAATTTATCACCCTGACCATTACAGGTCCACGTTGGGCATTATGTATAATCATCTTATTTGTATTCACTGCATCTAATTGTATATCTTTAATCACTGTGGTAATAATCAACGATTTCATCGATGAGCGATCGATAAACATTAATATCCATGATACCGCCTGTAAACAATCTTTGACAAATATCAGCTGCTTCATTAATAATTTCTGAGGAATTACTACCTGCTCATTTTTAATCGATTAACATTTATAATCGTTCAACATCAGCAAGAACATTATCAGGACATGGAGTAATAAGACCACTTCCTCGAGTAACAAGACCACTTCCAGTTGTTTCTTTCTTACTTGGTGAACGTGATTCCCTCCTTCGTCTGATTTCTTCAGATTCTAAATCTTCCTCTTCTTTTTATTTCCTTGTTTCTTCAACCTCTTCAAGCTTCGACTTCATTTTTTTTTTTCTTTTTGTTTCCTTGATTGTTTGGTTTCTTCAACTTGCTGCCTCATTTCTTCTTTTCTTTGCCTCCCTCCTTGTATTATTTGTTCAATATACTCATCTACTATCTGGCTAAAAATATTAAAATTATTAATATTCTTCCGCATATCTGATTTGCGGAGTATTAGTAGAGATGCGATATACATCCCTAATCCAATCGGCAGCTTTTAACATATTCTGGTTTTACATAAGTATCTCTATTGCGATATCCAAACGCGGCAACATCAAGTATTTGGTTTGGGTTCTTGATAGCGGAAATACCTTCCTCCGTAAATTTATCTGCTATATAAGTTCTAATTCTTGGCTGAGTTTGTGGCCGTTCTTCAGGTGGTGGTTGAGAAGGTTGCACGGGTGGTGGTTGAGCTGCTTGAATACGGCCAGCAATATCAACAGGTAATGTTTCAAGAGCTTTTTGTGTTGCCTCAGTTGCTGTAACAATTTTCTTTGTTGTTTCGACAATTGGTTTAAATAATTGTTCTGCACCTTCTACAAATTCCACCTGAGACTCCTGACGCGCTTGTAATTTTTGTTTGACGGAATCACGGACGGGGAGATATTTCTTAATTGCCTCTAATCACTCTCGTGCTAATCTAGCTGTATGAGATTCCATTATTGATATAACGATGATTTAATTTACAGCAGCAGGGAGGGTGCGACCAAACGTAGGTTGTCCAGGTGAGTACACAAACACGCGTGGAACGAAGGTCAAAAATGAAGTAACCCAATTGGTGGGGGATTATCGTTGTTGACTATTAAGACCATAATTTTGTTTTAATAAGTAACAATCCAAGCATGTGGTCTGTTCACCCTCCCTGCTGCTAAACAGGGCATCGTTTATTTGCCAATCAATTGCTGTCGTTTACATACACACACTGTCGAACATGGATTTTTTTAAGCATGTCCGAAGGGCAGTCCTTTTCACAAGATAAATGCGAGGATAAGGATTAACTGTTAATTAGTCATACTGGCTTTATTGCTTGTGTACTTTAGTTAAAACTTTAGCTATTTTGCAGCTGACAAGAATATGATAAAAGGGGCTTGATCTTGGAGATAATAAGGCGTATCACAGGAAGAAATGGCGCGTCCCATGGGCACTCGCACATTGGGCAAGAGGGTGGGGTTAATAGTCGCCTCCCCCAATTTCTATTGTCAGCCAGTTAATGTGAAACTTTGATTTTATACCTAACCTCTTTACTTTTAATGTTGCTATCTAAACTGTCCAAGGGATAGTTTTATACCCGTTCCAGTCACTACAGACTACTGTATATACATGCTATAAGTAACAGGCATTGACTGAAAGGGGTTTTTTGTTGGGTTTTTTTTGTTTTTTATAGTTTTTGCTTAATTTTTTTAAGATTACTGAACATTGTGTTTTCTCGAAACCCGACCGTGTCAGGGGTTTAGAATCTTATTTTTAGCAAAGCTTCCATTTGATTAAAATCAGATCTCAATTTCACTTAGGACAGTGGTGATGAGCAGCAGAGAGGGTGAACAGACCACTTTGATAGAAGGGTCCTTTCGCAAAAATAAAGTTTCCTACAAATGCTGAAAAAAGGTCAATAACGTCAAACCGAAGTCTCTAACCGAGCGGAATTCCATACAAGGAAAAACAGACCAAATCGTGTGGGTTAGCTCGATTTTGTTACTCCATAGTTGACGTATTTTTTTCAAATTTTAGGCGTGCTCGTTTGCGTGTCGCCCACTCACAGTTGGTCGTCACCCTCTCTGCTGCTCTGGTTGTATCGAAAGACTTTACCAAGGCCTATACGAGACCTAGGATCGTGTAAATTTATTGTGATAAATCCGTGTGGGGTAGCTTATGCTTTTGAAAAGATATTTTTCAACTTAATCATGTCCGTGTCCCCTGAACACCAAATCTGATGAATGTTTCGCAGAGTATGTGTATAGACTCCATTAGACAAAACTAAAATAGTTCAGTTATCTCTGATTACTTTAGGAATTTGTGTATAGCGCTGCGTAACATAAATCACGTCAGTATTTTTGTGTCTACCTCGGAAAAATATCCGAGCTGGATTTGATTGTTTGTCCAGCATCACATCATCGTACACTACGAGATTATTAATAAATCCATCGAGGTCATCTACAGATGGGGCTTCATCAATATCGGTGATAAAATCAATAATATCATTACCGTCTTCATCCAGAAACCTTGCATTTTCATTAAAATCTTTAAGTACTTCATAACATCTCTGATCATCTACAGATGGCGCTACTAAATATAACTTATCCCACTTGAGCCATCTCATTATCAGATTAAGCAACAATTGAGTCTTACCAGACCCAGATGGGCCAAGTATAATTGCTCTGATAGAATTTAGTAGCGCTGGATGATGCTCGACTGGCGGTTGTTTTCGTCTCGCTGAAAAGTCAATAATATCTATGTTGTAAAGATATAATAAATAATATGAGTTTATATTGTGTTCGATGTAGAGCACCCACCCCCACCACTGGATTAACAACAATAATAAAAAAAATAGCAAGAGCGCACTTACAGGTAAGTGTGTGAAATATGGTACAAAAAAATATAAATTGATTTCGTCCCTGACACAGTTATGTACAAAGACAGGTGGTAATATCGCTGCTGCACTGGGAAAATTACCATGAGCTTCATGGGCTAAATATCCTGGTGAGAAACATCTTACTGGATATAATTACTGTGGTCCTGGAACTCGACTTGATATTCGACTTGACGAACGATACCAACCAAGACCTGGAAAGTATCCAATAAACGCAACTGACCAAGCGTGTCACGTTCATGATCTTGCGTATAAAAATAAAGATTTACAACAACGACATATTGCAGATGTAAAGTTGATTCATTCGCTAAATTCCATAAACAATAAATCTCTCAGAGAAAAACTTGCTAGCAAAATCTGCAATGAAAGGTAAACTAGTGCTAGAGGCCGGTAATTAATGAACTGATTATTAAAATAATGGAATCGGTTTATTATAGCCCAAGAGGATATTGGAGGGGTAGAGCAGCGATTAGTAAACTTGCTAATGCAGCAGGTGTCTCACGTTCTGTTACTGCAAATTGGTTAGCAAGACAGGCAATATGCGAAATTTATCTACCACCGCCCTAAAAAGACTCAGTACGCACATTTTGATGTCAGCACTCCCAATGAAGTTCATCAAGCAGATATTTTATTTTTACCATAGGAGACTTTTAAAATACGCAGACGTCAATCACGCACGTACAAATACGCGTTAACTGTCGTTGACGTTGCAAGTAGATATAAAGAAGCAGAACCACTATCAACAAAGACAGCAACTGAAGTTGCATCTGGGTTTGAACGAATTTATCAACGAGGACTCTTGCGATGGCCACAACTGCTACAGGTTGATCCTGGCAAAGAATTTCTTGGTGCAGTATCATCTTTGATGAATAAACATCATGTCAAAATCAGACGAGGACATACCGCAATTCATCGCGATCAGGCAAGTGTTGAACGATTTAATCGAACACTTGCTGAGAGATTATTTGGATACCAGTATGCGAGGTAAATATCCACAGACAAGAGATCTCGTGAATGGGTTGCAAGACTACCAAGTGTGATAGCTGCGTTAAATAACGAAATTACTCGTGCAACTGCCATGAAACCCATTAAAGCAATCGCAAAGAAACATATACCAATACAACGACATGACTCTTCCTCTCAACCAGTACTAGGTAATGTGACTGTAAGATATTTATATGAACCTGGTGAACTTGAAAGTAGTAAAATAGAGCAACTGATCCTATCTGGAGTGTGACAACACATAAACTTTCCAGCGTGGTAAGATCCACGGGTAGACCTGCAATCAACAGACAAAATTCAACTGCTCCTCCACGTGGATTTATACGCGAACAATTACAAGTAATTCCTAAAGACACACAATTACCACCGTGTTCACTTTTGTAAACTGGCGCCCCGACGTCGATTACACTCAAGACAAGTTAGCATCACATTTTCACGTGTGTGGCCAAGACTACTATTAATGCTATCCACGGTAAACTGTTTTAGATTATTATTCGAATACTGTCACAACATTACTGTGTTACAACTTGCACAAAGATTATTCTCTCGTTGGCTCAGTGTCATAATAAATTCTACGTCGAGATCAAAGTCGCGTTTATTTTTTTGGTCACATTGTTTATAACCAAATAATTTTTTCTTGACAACTTCGTCACTGACATCGTCAACGACTACATTATTATCAGCATTGTCTATGATAACCCTCCGCAGTTGAGAGTCTTCTGACTCGAGACACCGCGAGATAAACTAAATTTGACCATTCGATCAGATCATCAATAATCCAAATATTTGTATCTGAGTTAATCCCTGTGACGAGTGAATCGTTCTAGCGTATCCTAACGTCCACGGAGTTTTATCCCTGACTCTGTCAGGCGTTAACGCGCTCTCAACAGCACTCACAGTAACTAAAACAATATCATTTAATACAAGATTTTGTTTATCACCACAACCTGAAATTTCAGCTTCAATATTCTGTCGTCGCATATCTGCTGGGCGATAACACAATGATAGATTTGAAGAAAAAAAATGTATGTAACAGAAATAATTGTTGTTGAAGTGCATCACGAACTATCTTTCTACTTGTAACTATCAAATCAGCAGGCCTCCATAAATTCCAAAAATTATTTATATGTGTTTCCGGAATTACTTCACGCATTATCTCACACTGTATTTTATCTGGTTGTAGTCTGATTAGCTTTGTAAACTCTTTCAGTGGTTCATCAATAGCTATATGATCATCGGTTATCTCCTCATAATAATCTACGAACGTTTTTAACCATTCGTGCGGAGACTGTCCAACAAAAGGTGCCGGTTGACCATGATCACCACACATTATAACAGCAGTATTCTTCGTCAATAAACAATCAAGAAACATTTTTAATACTTCCAGCGATACTGTACAAATTTCATCCCAGATAATAATTTTGGGAATGTATTTCTCACCCATCAGCGATGCAGTCCATGCGTCTCCGTACCATCTAAAGAAACTATGATAAGTTTGAGATTTTACTTGTCGTTCGTTCATTTCTCTGGTGAGTATGTGAGAAGATGTCAAAACAATCATGTCAAAATTCCGAAATAGTTCAATCGCACGCGTTATTTTACCAGACCCACCACACCCACTGAGATAAACTGTTTATGTCTGGCCACAGGATCATTTACAGATGGTGCTGATGATTTTGATATTTGATTATTATTCTTGTAATATATTTCCTTAATTTCAACGTCTACAGATTCAGAATAACTAATTCTATTTTCTTGCATTATTCTCTATAATTTATCGAGTAAATTCAAATATTTTACTTATATAACACGAATCTGTGGCAACTGTGACCGCAATCAGAGGAAATTTGTTTTATCATCGATAATAAGTTTATCGAAACGTACGCTAGCATCGAAGATCTCAGATGAGTAAACTGCGGTGACTCACCATCAATATAACTCACAATTGTACATAATTTAGTTCCGTTCGATAAATAAACATCATTTTGGTTTTGTAAATGTACCTCTCTCCGTTATATCAGTAATTATAAAATATAGTTCTGCATCGTCCATAATTAATCTTGTACAAGTTCGTTTATGATCACACGCACGACCCTGAGTAAATTTACCGATTATTTTTCTGCCGAGATCTTTTGCAAGTTTCTCATTATTTTCTTTTCTGTATTCAGATACATTATTAATAAGTTCAGTAATTTCATCCTCCTCGTCATGATTAGGAAATCCGTTCCTGATATCTTCTTCTGCGTCAAACTTATCTGGTTCTGGCAACCAAACTTGTTTCTGCAGGCGGTATGATATAATTGCTTCATTTACTTTCAACGATATCAATATTTTTAGATCAAACATGTATCGTAATAAAACTATTGGAGCCCAATGTTTTTCTGAAAAGTGTCTTCCAAACCAAATATAAACAATCGGATGGAGGTTTTATCCAAAGTCGAATGATTCTATGCAGGCAAATCCAGTCAGGTCAAAATTTGGCAAAGGTCCGTTTATTGCAACCCTGGTCATTTCGTGTTTTGGATGATTAAATCTTTTAAAGTCTTCAGAATACCTTCCATATCCAAGAAAACTTCCAGGATAACATGCAATCATATCAACTGAGATAACGTCGCTATAATCGTATCTAGTATTCCACAATCCGCCGTATCCGTATTCAACACACCTGTGATGGACGTCTTCAATAAATTCCGATCTTGTAGGTTTTCATTACTTTTTTCCTCAGTAAAGTGAGCAGCGACTGACGCAACGGTAAAACAGCTATTCAGTAATTGTTCGATAACATCATTATCGTTCGTGTATTTCAACGCAAGATTTTTTATTTCGTCGTGGAGAAATTCTGCACGATAAATTTCTCCGCTAGGCCGTACAAACTGATCATATTTTCCGTCATCGGAGCTTTGAAACAGCCAAACAGATACATGGTCACTGTTACTGATATTTTTGATAAAATCAAACATACAATCATTATAAAATTTAACTGTTCTGTCTCGTGCAAAATGTGCGTTATGATCAATAATTTCTATCGGAGCTCCTCTTGATTCATATTTCGATTTGTATAAAATCTCTCCGGTTAAAGTCTTCACTGTAATTGAAAATTTTAATTTCTTTTCCAGTTCAGCAACGTCTTTGATAGATGCTCCGGTATCTTTAACTGTTTCTGCCCATGTATTTAATTTTTTACGTCTTAGATCAGCTAAGCCGTTTCTACTTATCGCGTTTGTGAAGTGTTCTGTAACTCGCTCAGCTACACAATTTATCCTTGATAGTTTCATCGGTTTGAGATCATCAACGCTAGGTTCATCATTTTGCGGATACAACGCATAAACAACTGCAGTTACCGGATACTCTCGTTGATAATATGGTTTGTCAATACCAGTCAATGCTTCTAATTTGGAATTTTTATTCAATGTGACGATGCTCCTTCCAACATGTACACGCACAGGGTCACGTTTGTAATGGATAATCCAAGTGTCGTCGTCTGTCTGCACAATAAATTTCATTAGAATAAAATATCTTTGATTGTCGAGACAGTCACTATTTCTTCCTGCGCGCGAATCATATATCCTGGTATCGACAACATTCATGATTCTGAATGTTGACCACATATGAGCTGCACCATCGTCGTGAAATTCCTTCTTGGCATCACTTATACGATCGGTTATATCAATATTCACCAAAGCCAGATCTTGCATCGAAGAACTAAATTTAGGCTTCGGCAGTTTGTTAAGATAGAAACTGGTTCCAGAAGGCTTAATTGCGGATAATCTCTCAAACTCCTCCATATTATAATTAAGACAAATATATATTTCAATTGAAGTATAAGTATGTATATATGATTCAAGCAAACAATAAACGCAGATGGCTGATGATAGGTTATACAGCTGCTTGTAACAAAGCTTGTGCAAATAAATTCTGTGGATACTACATGCAGAGTGTTCGGCACAAGTATCTAGGACCAAGACCGTGCTTAAAATGTGGTGTTGGGGTTAGAGGAGAAACTCAGTTGTGTGTGCAATGCGGTGGTAAAACATACAGAGAGCTAAAACGATATTATGATAAAAAAAAAATAACGCCGATGGTATAGAATCTCCCATAAAAATCGCCGAAGATTATCTGGCTAGATTTCCAAAATAATGATTTAGACAAATAATATTATTATATAAATGGAGCAAAATGAATTTGTGAAGCATCCCATCATCAAGAATTATGAAGCATCTCGTGATGGTCTAATCAGGAACTGTCGACTAAGAGAAACAGTCGGTTTTGTCATTAATACTGGTTATCTCATGTTTGGTGTTAGAGAAAAAAGTATTTCTCACATAGATTCCTGTACGAATATTTTCATGGGATAATCGACGACGGACTTGTGATCGATCACATGAATGGCAGAAAACTTGATAATTCTTTGGATAATTTACAAGCTATTACACGGAGTCAGAATTTACAATTGGGGGAATACAGGCGGTCTACGATTCGCAAGAGTTATCCAAACTGTAAATTTAGAGACTGGCGCAGAAATGGTATTTCCATCGACGTATGCAGCTGGTAAATATTTTGATATTAAACGTTCTTTAATATATTTTGTTGCAAATAATATAACCGAATCGTCATTTTCAGAGAAATTTGAATAAAGGATCACGTTTCAATATTAGACACATGAAGGGAGATAACTCTGAGTAATTAAGCAGTTGTCCATCTTGTTAGTGCGTAATATTACATTGCTGTAGCGATCCTTTGTTAGTGTGTGGTATCGGTCACTTAATTGTCTGTAGTTAGTTTGTAACAAAATGGTATTTACACATTTTGTTCCTCCTGATAAATTGAGATCGTTCATATATATATATATATATATATATATATATATATATATATATATATATATATATATATATATATATATAATCTAGGTAGGTTATTTTTATATGTACATTATCTTGCGTGAATTACAAGTTAGTTATTTTTAGACCTTCCAGGTATTCAATGTACACTCAGTAGGCCACGCAACATCTGTTTACAAAACTCCCAACGACATCCGGTAGATTTATTTCAGAAATTGAAATAAATTCACGATGCAGTTTATTTATTCAGTATAGGAAACATCTAAAACGTGTGAGATTTATTTCAGATCCAAACTACAGTTTGTTGATTCGGTAACGTATAGGTAACTTCATAATAATTTCTGAAACGTATAATTGTAAGAATTGGACAGTGGCGCAGTGTTATAACGTTGGATTATCATACTGAATCCTCGGGTTCGATGCCCCTGACAGATCTATTGTCGACGGTGGGCGTTATGATGCCAATTTTTCTTAAAGTGGGGTGTTCCAAAACCCCAAGAAATTTCATGTACACTTGCTCACTACGTCAAACACGTGGTGGGTGTTGTTTGTCACTCACCCCGGGGTTTGAAGTTGGGGGCGGAGTGTACATGAAATTGAAGAAACCTAGACAGCTCACTGAATTTCTATAATTTTGTTTCGTACATTTAGGATTTCGCCGGGAGTGTCCCTATGAAAACTGGAACCCCTAAAAGATAAACAGTAGGGTGATGTGAGCTCTTAACCTTGTAACCTCACTGAAGGGTATCCCACACAAGGACATTCAGAAAGAATGTCGCCGGAAAGAAAAAGTCTCATGGGGTGACTGTGCGCCAAAAGAGAGGCCTTTACAAAAAACTAGGGTGCCCCATAACCGCCATAAGAAAGGCATCAATGGAAGGACCCAATAAACAAGGACCTCATGGGCTTTACTGGCAATGAAGGGACCCAGATTCAGATTTTTATTTTTATTTTTATATTCAGAAATATTTTTATTCTAATTCAGAAATATTTTTTATTTTTGTTATTAATATTTTTATTTTTGTGATTTTTACTGATTCAGAAATATTTTATATTCAGAAATATTTTTATTTTTATTATTAATATTTTTATTTTTGTTATTAATATTTTATTTTATTATTCTGATTCAGAAATATTTTTATATTATTCCTGATTCAGAATAATTTTTTTATTATTTTTACTCAGAAAATTTTATTTTGATTTAAATAAATATTTATTATATAATGAATTACGAAAATATCAATGCTGTTATTTCTGCGATTGAAAAATTACAACATGACGGTATAAAATTGCCTGATAAACTTAATCCTAAAGAAATTATTTGTGATTTTGAATCATTACAACTACGAAGATTCGAAAACAGGTATACATTACCAGCTGATTACAAATTCAGAAAGTTGATTCAACAATCAATGATGCAATCCTTGGCATCAGTTACAGATACGCAGGTTAAAAAAAAATTTTCACTCGCACATGCAATCGGAAAAATTAGGTCAGAAATATCTCATGAATACGAAATAAAAGAATTGTGAATGCTCGTATAAGACAGTTGAGAGAGATTATGTCTGCTTGTAAAGTCGATGATGATTGCGATGTCACCAATGACTGTAGTGACAACGAAACTAACGTGCCACCGTGATTGTGGTACCAGCTAAACAAGAGGGATAATTCATTTCTGAATACAGTAACAAAATATTTATTTATTTTTATTCAGAATCAGATTATAATAATAATAATATTTATTTTTTATTCTGATAATAATATTTATTCAGATTCAGATTATAATATTTATTTTTAATTCTGATAATAATATTTATTCAGATTCAGATTATAATATTTATTTTTTATTCTGATAATAATATTTATTCAGAATCAGACAATAATAATTTATTTGACAATTTTTTTTTTGTTCTACGATCTCACATACAGATTTCTATGCAATGATTCATTTCTCAAATCCAACAAGTGTCCAGTTTGGTCAGTAAGTTTGAAATGTATCCTTGATAATAGCGGATTATGACATCTCGGATAAACAGGATTAATTGGTTCTGATACAATCAATCATCCTGGTGGAACTTGCGGTGTAAATGTGTTTAAAATATATTCTTGCTGGGCTTGATTTGACTTTTCAAGATCTACTTGATAGCTGCCATCGATGACATCACAAACTAGATTGACCGCGATCGTTGATGTTTTATTTACAATGCCCGGCGAGATATGCCGACCGCCCTCGTACGGATCGTTGTTGTGTTTGAGAATCCCGTTTGTGGAATTATTTTTCTCCGCGCTTCGAGGACTTTTGGAAAATTATCATCGATTACATCAATGACTGGTTTTATTAGATCACAATCATCAAAAATCGTCTTAGATAAATTTACACCAAAAGCTGCTTTCTTAACATTTTTGTAGTAAAATTTAGTATAGTTGAGACAATTAAGATCTGATACAAAAATGTTTAGGTGTTGTATAGTTTCGATAATATACTGCTTTACATTATCACTGTTGTCTGGTAATGTTGGAAAATAATTTTATCAATTCACCACGTGTTTGTGTATGTTCAGATTTTAAAACGTCGGTGAATTCCTCGAAAAATTCTCTCTTAATTGTTATAATACCAATTTATCATCATAGTCGTATAGTTCATTTTTTATCCTGACACCAGAAAAAATTTCATCATAATATAATTCGCCGTAGTGATATAGCTCATTTTTTGCGCGATTTACTATACCTTTCCATGGATAATTTTTTCGATATCATGGATATTTCATAAATATTCGTTTTGCTATGAAAAATTACGCTTTAGTCAGTTCAGGTGGTGCTACATAACCTGGCGGGATTTCAGGTCAGCCAAGTACGGTTCTCATCAATGAATGATATATATCTATGGTGTAATCTGGCATAGATATTTCTATCGCGGTTGATAAAAGTTAGTTCGTGAACAGTAATGGCTATCTTGGATTCTTTACCTGTTATTGATTTAATTCTGCGCTGGAGTTCATCGTTGAGTTGTTTGATTTGATAACTGCCAGTGGAAATACTTACAACTTGTCAATCTGGAGTTCCATCTGGTTTATTTCTATACGCGAATACCAATGAGTTGTTTGCGGGTAATCCACCGAATAATTTCGACCTGATATTTGGCCAACTGTAATAAACTCGTAATTGTGCTAGCGCGATATCGTAGCTGGAATTGCAGTTGGAAAATTAATGATGAACTCAGGATTGGTTGAACTTAACGATATCATTGTGGTTTTGGTCGGTGCTGTATTAGTGACGATCTGTTGCAGTGGTTCCATTGACGACGATATTCTAAAACTTCTGATTTTAAATCAGAATTTTAATTCCTGCTTCATTTTAATTTCCTCTCATCCAATGGGGTTTTCTGGGGTTTTTTTCATTAAATACATCGTTGTAAGTTTTTATTATCGTTGTAAACTTCTCATCTGATATTCTGCCGTCTTTGAGATACGACGAAATCAACTATGATAGTTTGGAGTAGGTTATTATTGCCGAATTAAGTTTTAATGTGTACTCGTTGATCAATCGTGTATGCAACCCAATGAGTGCCAGGACCAGAGCTTTTATCGAAATTAATGATACCAGTTTCAACATTGTTTGGTTTGTGCGGTAATTGATCACGCATAAAAACACCTCTGAAGTTTTTGATGTTTAGTTGCTTAGCAGCATCAAGTAAATCAAAACTGGACATAGGAAGAATCAACGAAATGTCCCGGGGAGCATTAAACCCTTTCCGTACCACGGAGAAGTTCCTGGAAGTCTTAATCCCTTTCCCTTATTTAGATCTTTTTATTCCGTGACCCGTTGCTTTCTTTAATGCTATTTCAGCAGCAGTTCCAACAGCACCTAACGCAGCAGCTTTTGCAACAGCTTGGGCTGCAGCGGCTATCAACGCTGGTATAGCTGCTAGAAGTGAAAATATACCACCCGTCTTAGCAATATCTTTAATGGCACCCGCAGAAAGATTAAGTCGTATGCCGGTCACTGATTGTTTGGCTTTATTGAAGTTCCTAAGCTGACGTTCTGTCAGTGATAGTTTATTTGAACCACCTGTGATTTGTTCCCTTTTAGTGATATTTTTACTACACAGTTTTCTTTTGATACTGATTGTAGTTTTTTTATCTGACTAGGAATCAGACTGACACTAAAATGATGATATGACATTATAATTATCAGGAGTGATCTAATTACATGTTTTCTACGGGCGCATCAACGACTCTCATTCGTCCACCAACACCTTCAAGTAGCTGAGTATAACGGCGATTGCTCTGTAATTAGCAACAGCTGCTCCACTTGTTACACGAGCTCGAAACTGTATATCAACGACTGATTGTCTGAACAAATCCAAGTATTCCAGTGAGAAGTAATAGATCGGTTACAGAGTTGTAAAATCCCGCTGAGATATTTGCAGGCTAGTATCAACATTTTGATCACGCCGCATAAATGTCATCAACCGATGATAAGCACGCGCAACATGGTTGTTCTCTAAATTCAGTAATATATCCTCAGCTGGTTCTTGATGTTCATTTATTCTCAAAGAAACTTCAGAAACTCCAAGTTTGTCAAATATCATTATGGTACGTAACTGTGAGTTTACTCGTGCAGCATCTTGGAAAGCAATAAATATATGTCGCGGTGCAGAGACACCTTTCTGTGATGCTATCTGCCATGTGAGTAAACCATTAATGTTGCTCTGAATACTATCTGTGGTCATAGTCAACCATGACAACGTTGATTTACCGCCACCGTCCATGAAAGAAAGTAACCGTTGTTCTTCGTCGATCGATGGAGTCATTGTTGGCATCCACAACGAAAGTTTTGTCAGTGTCACTGTTCCATGAAGTGCTGCGGTTGCAACTGGATTAACTCCTTCAGCGTGCCATATTGCATCGTCGTCAGTTGCTTTCCTGACAAGTACTATTGTGTGTTTAGCACCAAATATAACCTTGCGAACATGTCTGCAGAATCCAAAGATTTGACTCAGCGGAATCACGCATGAAAATACTTCATTGTCGTTCAACATTGCTCGACGCGATGCAAATCCTAAGTTGAAATTTTCATTCATTGATGCAACTTCAGTTCCGGCTGCGTTCATCGTTACGTTTCTGTGCTCGGGATGATCTGTCGTGTCCTTGGCAAACATCATTGAAGGACCAGCCGATCTTGTGTAATCATCGGAATATCGTGCAAGACTAATTATTGTTGTAGTGACGTCAACGTTCTCAAGGTATGATTTAACATTTCCTCCATCAATCATATATGTGGCACTGTTAAATAACGCCATAACACCATTGTTAACAAAACCAGCTCGATCACCAATTCCGTAATCTGTATTATCTGCTTTGACGAGTCTACCTTCGATCTCAATGAAAGCCTCAGCTGGCAAGAAATATCTGCTTGTATCTTGAACTTGTAATTCGATTCTTCCACGTGCGTCAGGTACACGTGCGTCATAAGAATAATACTAATAATCACGCACAGATTCATCTTTGAGTACTGGTGCGTCCATGTCAAATGCGGGATCAGATACACGTTTGAACATCTTTCTTATATTTGTTATCATCTAACACGAAGACCACTTCCTGCTATTAAACTTGCGGTTATATTTTTTTTTTCTTTTTCTGACAGGGGTACACCAGCCATCGATGGCAACGCCATTGCTGCTAGTTTTTGATTTGCAGCTTGATTTATTATTTTACTGACATTTGCAGGCATAACTTCCGTACCGAGTAATTTTCCTGGCTGAGGTCGTTTGTGTATTAATCGTGCTAATCTATCCCGGATTGCCGAAAACGCTTTACCGGCAACATCACCAACAGCACCAATACCTTTATCACGAACAACATCAATAGCTTTCATACCCAGTTGCTTCACAATAGGTATTGCTTTTGGGGCTAACCTTCTGAACAACATCACCCTGAACAACATCACCAAATCCATCACCGTAAATCGCGCTATAAGTTGGTCATCGCGAATTTCTCACCCTGACCATGGCCGGGGCACGTTGAACACTATGTATGATCATCTTATTTTCTTGTCACTGATCTAATTGCATACCCTCAATCAATCACTGAGGTAATAATCATCAACGATTTTATCGATGAGGGACTGATAAACATTAATATCCATGATACCGGCTGTAAATAATCGCTGACAAATTGATGTCATCTCATTAATGATTTCTGGGGAAATATTACTGGCTCGTTTTCCCCCGATAAGAATTTCTAGTCTGTCTACGTCGGCAAGAATGTTATCGGGACATGGAGTGATAAGGCCACTTCCCCTGGTACCTGTACCAGGAGTAGCAATACCACTTCCAGTTACGTCGGGGCCATCCTCGTATTCTTTCTCACTTAATATTGGCCTGGCTGATCTTTTTTGTTATTGTTGCATTTGTGGTTGTTGTTGTGGTTGTTTTTGTTGTTTTTTGTTGTTGTTGTTGTTGTTTTAGTAACTGTGAAAAATAGTTATCTATTTCATTACTAAATAAAATATATCTTGAATCACTATTTAGAGCCTGATCAACTACGTAGTGTATACGAAATATCCATTTGTACCAGGCTTCACGACCTCCAACATCATTGGCGTACTCGGGTTTCAAAATTCTTTTTCTTTCATCAAAACTCAAGGCGGCAAATGCAGATAATTTTTTCATGCTGTCAAGATTTTTGATGTGTTTAATAGCATCTTCGGCAAATTTGTCAATCAGTGCAACTCTTTCTCGCGCTTCTTCTTGTGCTTGTTCTTGTTCTGGTACACGTTCCTTTGTTTCACCTATTTCAGCACGAGCATGGTCAATACCTTCAAATATTTCTCAAGTTGGTATCGCAGTAGCTATCTCAGCTGGAAGTTCTCGTAAAAGGTTTTTTGTTGGGTTTTTTAAGTTCGCGCTGCTATTATTTCCAGTTACCGCAGCGGTTTTTTGTAATGTGGGAACAATATCTTTAGTAGTTTCTGTAACAGGTTTAAATAATTCTTTTGTTTCTTCGGCAAATTCCGCCTGGGATTCCTGGCGCACCTGTAGTTTCCGCTTGACGGAATCACTGACGGGTAGATACTTTTTTTATGGCTTCTAGGCGCTCTCGTGCTAATCTAGCTGAGTGTGGTTCACCTACCATTACTGATATAACAATGATTTAATTACAGCAGCAGAGAGGGTGACGACCAACAGTGAGTGGGCGACACGCAAACGAGCACGCCTAAAATTTGAAAAAAAAATATGTCGACGATGGAGTAACAAAAACGAGCTAACCCACACGATTTGGTCTGTTTTTCCCTGTATGGAAATGCGCTCGGTTAAAGACTTCGGTTTGATGTTATTGACCTTATTTTCAGCATATGTAGGAACCTTTATTTTTGTGAACGGACCCTTCTATCAAAGTGGTCTGTTCACCCTCTCTGCTGCTTGATGTGATTTAGATTGTACCGTGTTAAGGCATGTATGTCAACATCTTGAGAATACATTTACTCATTTCATCATCGCGATCAAAGTTTCCTCAGGCAAACAATCTTTTTTCGACAAGCCCAACAGGCACCTCATTTTGAATACAGGAGGTGCCCGAACTAAAATTAGAGGGGCCCCGGGTGTCGGGCTATCGTTTTTTTTGTTTTTTTTTTAGCACTGCTTGTGTAGATAAAATATCTGTGAATTGATTGTTGCATTTTGTGGTCACTTACTCGGCTTTCTGCCCATTTTTTCTTAACTCACACGTTTAACACTTTCCCCAGGATTTATAATATCCAACGGTATGTCTGGAACAGTACCAACTTTTAGTCTATGTCTAACAGTTGCGTATCCTACAGCTGCCATTTTTTCAGGATCCCTCTCGTAACATTCCTTTGAGAAATGTGATGAGCACAGAGTGCTATATGGTGTTGCTTTAAAATCGACTCTCTTGCAATACTGTATCCATACTTTCTTTATGTCTTTATCTTTTGGAAAAGAAAAAAATGTTGTCCATAGCCTTTTCTTAATGTGCTAATACACCCGTAAGCAATGCAAAACGGCATTGTTTTTTACTCTGGCAACTGCCAGTCGGGATGCTGGAGTCGCGACTATGACGTCACATCACGAAAGTAACCAAATAGGCGCGGAAATTTTGCATACGAGGTCATGGAAATTCAGCTCCTTGAAGATATGCCAATATTTAAATATTGGCATTACGGTTGCAGATGATACTTCAGAATAAGGTTTTTTCCTATAGTTCTTTTATTATTATTCTATATTTCCATTGATTTCTGGTCTCCTTTAAATCATGATCCTGTTATCTTCGTTAGCAAGATGATAATCATCGTTACAATCACATAATGTTATTTTATTATTGTTACTGTTTTTAACAGTACATGCCTTCTCCCACTACAGCTGGTGCTACTGTTACCTCTTTCTTCATCAAAACACGTTTCCTTTTGCCACAAGCTTCACGTGTGCTCTTTATCATTTTTGGATTATTTTTTGTAATTACCTTTTCAGGATTAACATTTTCTCTCGCTTTTTACACTTCAAACAATACGTCAGCATGTCATATTCAAGTTTAGATAAAACGCAATACGATCATTGTTGATCGATGGTTCAGGATCAAACTGGATTTTAAAAAATCAATATTTTTGGGATTTTGCTCACGTGTTTAATAAACCTCGCACAATAATAACCACAAGCCGCTGTTCCAAGTGGTTGGAGTTGGTTTGGTGAATAATTTATTGTGCCGTGGACATAATCCTTTATTCTATCATATGGTGGTAGTCCGAAAGAGTCAAAGATCCATCATTTGTAATCTTGTGTGGTAATAACACAACATGTGTCAGCTTGTCTTAGCCTTGGTAATTGATTTTGCTATACACACCAATTAAACCTTTTACATCAGCTAGCTCCTTTTCGATGTCAAACTTTATTAATGGTGCTAAGGCCTCGTTGTACCCGGTAGTGTCAGACCTCGTCCTATTCCCAGTAGATTTGGACGTAAACTTCCCGCTATTCCCGCCAACAGTGGACCGATAAATCCCCCTTTAACTGATTTTTTTTTTACCTGTTTTCTTTGTCTTTTGTCTCTTTGTCTTCTTTGCTTTCTTTGGCATTTATTTAATCGTTTTATACAAATTCTCTCTATTCCACTTGCCTCAACAGCTCTCGTTGTTGCTCCTGATACAGCCCCTGATGCAGCTACAACACCCAGTGTACCAAGTACAGGTAATATTTTTGGAGCAAGTGTTTTTATCAAAGGTGCTATTGCAGGACAGAATGAACCACCGGTTTTACTCATTTCCTTTATCTGAGCAGCAGAAAGATTCAGAACAAATGATGACCCTTTTGATAATCTACATTTTTTGTGTTGTTAACATCAAAGTTGTTTTTGTTCCTTTTGTTGACTTCGGATCAATCTTCAATGAAACACCATCTCGATTTGACACTGCACTGGTTAACTTTCTCATTTGTCCTTCACTTAAACTTACTTCACCACGTGAATAAACCATCTTATTATTATGTTTTTGATGAAATAATTAGATTTGCGTAGTCATCTTGCCTTTTATTGTATCTAGTGTGATATATCCGTCTGATGTGTTAAGTGCGTAAGCACCAAATTCATCACTTGGATTATTACGAATTGTAAAATTTATTTCTATCTCAGCAGATGAGTTCTCTCATTGTGTTTGCTAACATCAAAATGAAAAATTGGGTATTTTGTCGCAAACTCATCAATTGATATTTGTGCACCATCACCAGCGTATTGATACTTCTATATTGATTCAAGCAACATTGTGTAAACCCTCGAGACACTCAACGTTGCTGGTTTAAAATCACATTCAAGTTCTCTTTCTGGATATCTTCTTGAATTGATTGTTACAAAGATCCTGGTTAGATCAAAATGTTGAAATACCATTTTGTTTTGTGTTTGTTGATTTGGTGCCACTGGTGATCCTGACCTAAACACATCGAAAATATGTCTTGGTTCTCTCGGAGCACATGTTACTCTCCAACTGTGTGTTGTAGTATTTAGCATCTTCTAATAATAAACCTTGTTTTGAACAAAATAGATATTTCTGCTGAATGTCTCTAACGTTGATAACAGCTGTAGTTCTTTTGTTACCGAGGGAACTACTTTTGGGATCCAGAGCGATAAGTGGGTTATTGTAAAATCACCGTTGTCCGCAGCAGCTGCTTTGTGAATATACTCGTTTCGTTCAGCTTGATTAAAAAGTATCGTGTGTTTTAGTCCCCAAAACACTGTATCAGCATCTCGACAGAATCCAAAGATAGATGATAATAGCAAGAACATTGCGGAAGTAGCACCATTATCAGTAAAAGCTCTTCTCTTTGCAAAACCCTCATTGTAAAATACATTTTTTATTGTACGAAACAATATTATTTCATTTAATCTGACGCGCAGTGAAGTACCATCAGCGGCGGAAGCTGGTGGAGTTATTCTTAAAACAGGGCAAGCTGCCTGCTGTTAGCGCTATCCTTGTTGCAGCTAAATTAGCATCTGCGGCTAGTGCTGAAACTCCTGTCCTCGGATTAAAATTAAGAAGACGATCTCTTACCGCTTCTGTATCAGCACCAGGTGCAATTTTGTCTCCCTCCTCCATTGTCAGCTCCTCCATTATCAGCTTCTTTGAACCAAAACATGTTAGTTGCCGAACGTTTCTAGTAATCATCGCTAAATGAAACTAAATTCAATATTGTGCTCGCTGTTGGAAGATACTCAGAAATGTCCTCAATGGTTTGATTAGCGATTTGATATCGAGCACTTTGAAAAATACTCCAACCATTATTCTGTAAAGTTACAAGTGATCCAGCGGGGTGAGGTACATGTAATGCTCATAGCACTGCTGTTTGCCCAATATATCCTCTCACCTCTAGAAATGCCTTGTGAGGCAATAGATAAATATCTTCATCTCGTGTATTAATTGTTCTTTGGCCAGATTGATTAGGAGCATTCGAGTTACACAATGTCTTCAAACTGTGTTGGTGAACCATAAAAGTCATCGATTTTAGAAAAGTCAAGATAATCTCTTTTCGACATTTATTTTCTTGTTTACACAAAATTCATGCGTTAAAACCTCTCTCAACTGTTGTGGGTTCCTTTAGTTTTTCATAATATGTCTTCACTTGTGGAGACAGCAGTGTTCTGGTTGTTTTTATTACCGCAGCAGCTGTTTCCTTAGTTGAGGCAACTTCGTTAACTGCTTCTCTTATCTCAGCAGCTGTTGGAATTGGAGCAGCAGCAAGCTGACCTTTGATCTTATCAGCAATTTTCTGACCAACAGCTGTTCAAACTGCTGATGATGCACTTTTGGCAAATGCTTTTGTTGCATCAGCTGAAATTGGTGCAACTTTACTTGCTATTCCAGGTATCATCTCAATAAAGCTTGTAAAAATATTTCCACCAAAACCGCCTATTATGTTTCTTCTGTAGATTCGTCGGTTTCTCATTATTTTATTGTTAAACACAAACTTAATCTGCTTTTCTTAAGCGTAAATAATACATTACTTGTTCGTTGTTAAGATCAATTTCTCTACCTGATTGATCAGTCAGCTCCATTCTGATGCAGGTTATCTTCTCCTCAACATTGATTGGGCGATAGATGATTTGTCTTGGTTGAATTTGTACAGCGTTCCTGGTGGAACATTAGTTGAAAACGAATAAATTGTTTGACCTCTACTTTAGTTGAGGTAAAAGATCCCTCTGCTGTTGAGCAGTTTATCAACATGGTACTAACCTCCGTTATGTCAACAGCCTTTTCACCCACATGTGATATTGTTTCAGCTGTAGTTGAACCATATTGTGCACAATTGAAGCCAAGTAGAGTTCCTATCGTGTTAAAAGCAGAATAATCAACGAGAAGATTATTTTAAACGTGATTTTAGCTCTTAATGTGTTGTAGTTGGGTTCCAGCATAAGGTATTTTGGGTCACCGTCAGTTGTTGATATCAACTGCTTTATTATTGTATTAAGATCAGTGACGTTGTAATCTCCCTGTGACATTGAAAACGACGTCCAAACACAAGTTGAATAACGAAAGTTCTCGTTTACTCCTGTTTTAAAGCTGAATATTGACAACCACATTGTTGCTGAGATCAACCCGATTTCATATTGCTATTTCGGATCAAGTTGCAAAGGTGGTGTGTACATAACAGAAAAATTTAAACATTTTTCACTTGATTGTTTTGAATCAAACAACAATGTAGACGAGTTCATTATAATTATAGTCTGATAAGATCAATCTAGATCATTATGAATGATCTTGTATTTACTTGTTGACATCACAACATTTTTTTTCTCAAGCGATCTAGTATCTCAATTATCTCATTAGTGGCACCACCAGATGATATCGGAGATGTTAATCTGCTAACTAATTCATCATTTGATTGATAAATGTTTATACCACGACCATATATCGTAAATTTGCTGATGAATCCCCTCAATGTGCCTTCCTTCAATCTCTCAAAGTTTTGTTTGTAATACTGATACATTGAGACATTATCAAACTCAAAATTACCCACTTAGCCATAGAGTAATTTATCCAATTCACTATTGTATTTGATAAGCACGCTATAAAAAATGTCAGATAAAAAATAGTTTTTGATATCGTTTTCATCTCGTTTTTAAACAATATTGGAAAAAGACGTATCTATTTGTTGTACCAGTTTGTCTTTAAGTTTATCAATTTCGTTAAGATCCTCCTTATGAAATTTTTAACTGCCTATAATCCTCGTATCATCTTGATCAAATCTGATGACATCAAGTATCTTATTTGGATTAAGATTTTAATCGCTTTATTCACAGTAGTTCTCATACTAGGTTCAGCAAAAAATTCACTTTGAGAATCTGATGTTAATAGCTCATTAATTATACTGTTAATATCACCAAAATAAGTCTTGAGTTTGTCAACTTCAGTTTTCATCTGATCCGATCAATCACCAATAACACCAGCTAGACCTCTTTCTCGAACTGATTTAAGTTTTGCTGGTTCAAATGTAGACTCAATGATTTTTCACCGAGTAATGCTGTTGTTACCGGTTTTAACAGTTTTTCGAGATCTTGTTTAACTACACTCTCCCCTAACCTAGCCGTTGTCCAAGCTCTTTTCAAAAGTTTTTGTTGTTCTCTAAGTTTACGTAAGATCTTTGGATCATCCATTATAGTAGATCCTCTTACAAAAAAAATTTCAGGCGTGGACAAGTTATTGTTTGATCTAAGATAATCAATTGTTTCTGCTGTTTCACTGTTAATTTCTTCTTCGGTGTTGCCTGTTTCTTTAGCTGAGATCAATAACAAGAGACGATCAACAATATCACTCAGTGATTGATAAAAGACTCTACGTCCAACTTTCCTCTTTGCAGCTCTAGCGTTCACAATACTTAACGCTGTTTTTTAAATTTTTCAAAATTATCTTTGATATAACTATAATTTTTCTGTTCAACATATTTTTTCAGATTTTTTTTATCCTTTATAAGATAGTTATCAGCTTCCATCCAAAAAATTGATAAACGACGTAATTAATCATCTTATCCGCTGCAGAGTCAGGAATTTTTTTTACGAGCGAAAGCATCTCATTTTCTAGATTACTGATTTTATCATCATATTTCTTGGTGTAACCATTAATTGCATCTTGACCTAGTTCTTTACCTGTTAATCCCAAATCATCAACCTAAACATAACTTAAATGTTTTTCTAATGTTTCGAAGAAATAATCTTTATTTAAAATCTCAGAAACATGATAAAATATCTCGTTCAACGATATTTTTTCGAGTAAACTGCCTCTTTCACGTGATTCAAGTGGTCTCAGCTGTTTTGTTTTTCTTTTTTGCTAAATCATCAGATGTGCTCTTAGCTTTTTCCTCGAGTTTAGCGATGACAGCATCTTACTTTTCATCAATTAAACCCTTAAGACTTTTTCCTTAACTTTTTTTTTTGTTGCATCTGGATCAACTGTTGTATCATGTGATTTCTCACCAAGTATAGCAGTTGTCACTGGTTTGAACAGTTTAGCGATCTCTTCCTCTCATGTCTGTTCTCCTTGTCTAGCTGCATTCCACGCTTCTTTCAACTTCCTTTGTTGTTTGATTAGCTTATTCAATATTTCTTTCCTGTCCATATTACTCCAGTCACACAAAAATTGATCTAGATTACGACGAAACATTTTAGATCTATCGTTACAAAATTTATCGAACAACAAAAAGTCATGCTTGTTACTTGTTGAATTGTGATAGTAATCAGCAAATGTTTTTTTAGACGTCACCACATTGTTCTCAGACAATGTTTTGAATATCAGTGTTGTCCAGTTCAGAAAAAAAAATGCGTTTCGTCTGATGAATCGATCAATGTTGAAAACTCCTTGCGCGAGATAAATTGTGTTGCAGCGTTTATTTCTTGACAAAGAGAAATATGATTTTATCTTCGGTATCTCACTGTGCTCAAGTGGTGTGTCGTCAAAAACAAAACTTTTTTTCTTTTGCGTCTAACTCGGAAACTGGGGTAACATCGTCTGGATCTTTTAACACAAATATATCTTCGATTACACAAAGTTCATCACATTACTTGTCGTTGTAGTCTTTGAGCATTTGATATTTGTCCTGTTGTGGGTTGACTGTGTATATGTAAACCCTGTCAAAATGAAGACCGTTGTTAAGTAAAAGGTTCATCAAAAGGTTCGTCTTATTAGAACCAGTTCGACCGACTATCAAATAATGACAATTTGGCAGTTATAATTGTTTATGAGAGATCACCTTCTCAGTATAGAAATTAATTGTGTTCATTATACTTAATTTTTATACAAAATACACAATTAAATGAGTTATTTCACAAAATTTGGAACGGTAATGGGTGACGCAGTTGTTGGTGATAGTGTTGTTGAAGATATTTATGTTTTGAGAGCTGGTGATACTATGACAGGTAACTTGAACATGTCAGGCAAGAAGATAACAAATTTACAGACTGATTTTCATCTTCTAAGTGATGATCTCACTCAAGCTGTAAGCTTAGGTCAATTATTGACAGTTGATCTTCTGAAAGTTAACAAAATCTGTGATACAATGACATGTAATTTGGACATGACAGGTAAAAAGATAATTAACCTGGAAGCATCTTATCCTTTGACGGGTGGTGATTTGTCTCAAGGTGTCAGCTTAAGTCAATTGAACAGAGTCAACAACTTTAAAGTAAATAAAGCTGGTGATACTATGTCAGGTGATTATAACATGTCGGGTAAAAAGATAATAAATCTTGAGATAGCTTATCCTTTGTTGACTCCTGATGCAACACAAGCAACAAGTTTTAATCAGTTAAACACAGTGAACAACCTGAAAGTAAATAAAGCAGGAGACACGATTACAGGCAATTTAACATTCACTAGCGGTAAGATGAAAGGGTTACCAAGCAATTTTCCTCCTGATGATACCGACGCAGATAATTACACACAAAAGTTAAATCAGAATTAACAAAGTACGCCTCGCTCAATGGATTTGAGATCACCGGCTCAATTTACATGAACAACCGAGTCATAATAGGTCTCGCACAAACAATACCAGCTGATGATACATATGCAGCAAGTGTTTGTTATGTGAAAGGTTATGCGCTAAGTAAAATAGGTGATAGGATGGCCGGAGTAATTAACATGTACAATAACAGAATAACGTTTGTTGGTGCACCGATTGGTGATGGTTAAGCAACATGAGTACTCTAGTTAAGAGAAGTGGGGACAGCATGACAGGAGATCTTGTCATGGGAAACAACAAGAATCAACTGCAGAGGCAACTGCTAGTGACGATCTAGCAAATAAAGCTTACGTTGACCTAGCCTTCGCTGGTCTTGTTCGAAGAACAAAAGCAATATTGGTCATATACTACCATTGACCAGTGACTCAACAAATAGGATTGGTTTTATTGTTAGCGCATCTTCATTTTATAATGGTTTTAATCCGTATTATGCTTGTTCATGGCACTTGACAAAAGCGATATACACAAATGAGTGGGCAACAAACGGAAAAGTAACAATTTTTGGTTTAGAGTGTCCAACTGCTGTGGCAAAACACAAATTTGTCTTACGAGGTCGAGCTAGCGGTAATGAGAGAATGTATAACTGGAGGCTTGAGGGTCAAATTATAATGTGCCATTTACATCAATTTACACAGCAACTAATCCAACTTATATTGGTTTTTCAGCACAAGAGTTCGCTGTGTGAACAATAACAAAATATATGTGTTTCAGGCTCTATTTTGTTAACGCTAACGGTGAAAATCCTGGTTTGAGCTGTTTTCATATTTACACGCTTGATAATCAAGTTTAGATTTTGTGTGAAGAATAAAATAATGGCTGAATTTTTGGACAGGTTTTAACTGATGAGATATACTCTATTCCATTTCCGTTGTTGAATGATGATGTTTACGATTGATCGTGAAAAAGAAGACAATGTTCAATCTGCTCATGCAATGAGACGCGATGAGTTAACAGGAAAGATTGATGATTACAAAGTGATGCTACATTTTTCGAATAAAGATGGAATTAGCAAGATCGAGGAGGAGATTTCTGACTTGATAAAGTCACCCGAACTTCACGTGGTAGTTGTTAACTAAAAACAAGTTGATAAAGAATAAAACTGATGAACACCATGATACAAGACATAAATTAATGAATGATCACGCAAAAAACAGAAAGCACATGATAAGACACGGCAAAAAAATCCTTGATAGATTTTATAAGATACGCTTGCACGACAAGCTTGGACTAAGATTCAAGGATTTTGATTTGTTAATAAAAATGCATGACATGATGAATGATGGAATGATTTTACGAACAGCCTATCTGGTTGTGTTCAGCAACATAATAAACAGAATAAAATACTTCAATAATTATACTGATTCTGAGTAATACGCTGCGCTCAGAGCACTAAAAGTTTTGAAAAAGAAAAATATTTATATGCTAGCTGAATGTCTTGGTCAGTCAGACGTTGTGGATATCTTCAAAGTTTTGTCATGGCCATATCGTAAAGAATTAACAGATAAGGAAAAGAAGATTGTTGATGGGATAACACCAAATGATCTGCTGTTTTGGATGAAGGAAGTAAGGTTCCGAATATTATATTGATTCAGTGAGTAGTAGAGTAAATGTTAATCATAGTGTTTAATGCGCTGATGAAAACCTCCACGCTCGAATAGTTGTTGACGGAGATGATAGTAGATTTAGTGAATATGGTGGACCACTAGCTGCTGAATCAGTGTCATTTGCTGGTGATTTTGTTATTGTCTGCAGACACTTATTTGTTAAGCCAGTTGTTGATATTGCTGTAAAATCAGCAGTAGATTTTATAGATAAACATATTAATACACCAGGCATAGCTAATGTTAGAAAATGTGAGCAAATAAAACATGATTTCAATTTTGATGTTGTTTACTCACAAGGAGAAAGAGAAAACTTAGTTGATCCAGAATCAACATATTGTGTTAAATACAATTCATTTTTGGATAATAATCCTGATTTTAAGAGATCTTTAGAGTATTATGATACAAATAAAAATACTGGAATAACAGTTAATGGAAAAGTTCTTCAAGAAGGTTTTTAATACGATTTTGTGGTCTATGCTAGATTTGCCAATGCTTACTCAAATTTGTATGAGCATTTGTTTGATATTAGGTCTCATAGAACAACTCAATTTAAAAAAAGCAGTAAATTACATAAATCAATATGAGGATTACGATCATATCACAAAAGCAAGAAGATTTTCTCATAACAATGAGTTTTGATCAGATTTAGGATTTCCCTCAATAAGTGGTCGTGCTGAAGGAAATAGATTTAGAAACAAAAATGATCCAATTTTGATTTGACAAACATAAGAGAATTCTTAATGATCCAGCGAACGCTGACTTTGTCAAGATAATAAAGGACGCAAGACTTTTCGTGGGTGATGATCCAAATGTTATCGACTATCTTGGAAAACATGCAACAGCCTACGTTGTTTTGTAGAAGTACTTCACAACAGGAGTACCACTGTTCCATGTGAGAGAAGCTATCAGTTTCATTGATAGTGTAGAAGCACCAGAATTCATCAACGGCATCACACGTGAGGAAGTTGAGCCCAATTTGGGTAAAGTTGTTCGCCGAGTGCTTACAGCTGAGGAAAAAGAGCAGTTGAAAGAATAAAAACTCAGCTCTGTTTGATAAATATAATTTCTCAATGAACCCGAGAACATCGATTTTTCAACAATTGTTAGGGACGTTGCCCCAGGATTCGTTCTCTGGGCTAGAGAACAATAAAATTAGCAATAATAATGAAATAGCTTTTAGATTTCAATCATATATCGGAGCACATTCCAGTTGAGGACAAAAACAGGTTGATCGCCTTTTACACATACTATCATAAAAATGCTATTGTGCAAGAACATCTTATACATATTACGGCAGAATAATAAAGGTAACTGATTATTTTCCAACAATAATACCAACAACTGGATTAGCAGCAACTGGAGCATTGATTACTCATTTTGGTTAAATTTGTCTTGTGTTGGTGTTGCATTGGACATGATTGCGATAAAGATTAATCCAACGATCAGATAAAAAACAATCATCGTGCAAGACAGCTTTTATTGTTTACACTAGAGTGTTAAACGAAATAAAAATCTTACTTGAGAGGCGTTAGCTACAACTTACATGATTTGATGAAAGAATTTAAGACAACAGATAATCTGCTGAATGAAATTATTCCACACATGATAATAAAGTATGAGAAGACGTATGAGAATAAATAGGACACGAATTTTATCTAAACTGCAAGACGTCATTGACAACTCACCCAAGAAGGACATTCTGTTTGTCCAAGGAGACTGGAATGCAAAGGTGGGAGTTGATTCACAGACAAACTGACAAAGCACCTGTGGACCCTTCTGCAATGCACAAATATGAACGAGAACCCAGGCTCTTGGAGTTTGCTGTCTTCAACAATCTCGTGCTAGCCAACACATTCGGCCCTCACAAAGCATCTAGAAGATGGACCTGGCACAATCCAAATAGACAACATCACAACCAGATTGACTACATCTTGGTGAAAAAATGATTCTGCACAGGACTGAATATCGCCAGAACACGAAGTTTTCCAGGAGCAGATACTGGAGGTGACTATGATTTAATAATGACAACGTTTCGCCTCCACCTGAAAAGCATAACCATCCAAGAATCAGATTTGACCTTGAAATCTTGAAAGATCCAAAAGTCGCAGAAGCCTTCCAAGCAATGATAGGTGGTAAATTTGCACCTTTGATAACCTTGGACAGCCAAGGCACCGACCTAGAGTCCTTAACAACCACATTCAACACAACTGTGACTAGCACAGCTAGTGAGATCATTGGCAAATGTCGTTGAACAAAGAAACATTGGATTACAACAGACGTCCTTTAACTATGCGACAAAAGAAGAGAACTGAAAAAGGGAAAAGGAGATCATGAAGGAGCTAGAAAATACAGAGATAAACAACATGATCAGGAAAAGCATGAAAAAGGCAAAGGAATCATTGATAGAAAGACAATGCTGCAAAATCGAAGACAGTCTGAGTAAAAATGACACCAAAATGGCATATCAACTGGTGAAAGATCTCACAACCCATAAACTAGGGAAAACTACCACCATCCAAGACAAATCAGGAAAATGCCTCACAGAAGATCAAGAGATCCTCAAGCGATGGACAGAATACTGCTCAGAATTGTACAATCATAAGACCCAAGGAGATCCATCAGTACTAAATTGCCCTCAGGCAGAAGAAATTGATAACAACCCCATTCTTCGTAAAGAAGTAGAAATTGCAGTTTGGTCACTAAAGAAATTAAAGTTAGCTGGCATTGACAACATACCAGCAGAGCTCATTCAAGCAGGAGGAGAAGAGATAGTCACAGTCCTAACAACAATCTGCAACAAGATATGGCAGAGAGGAGAATGGTCCGCCATATGGACTCAATCCTTGGTCATCGTGCTCCCCAAGAAAGGAAACCTACATCTATGCCAAAACTACAGAACCATCAGTTTGATCAGTCACCCGAGCAAAGTCATGCTGAAGATAATTCTCAACAGACTAAAGCCTCAAGCAGAGACATTTATTGCTGAAGAGCAAGCAGGCCTCCGAGCAGGAAGGAGCACCACAGAATAAATCTTCAATCTCAGACTCCTTTGCGAGAAATACCTTCAGCATCAGCAGAATCTATACCATGACTTTATAGATTTCAAAAAGGCCTTTAATAAGGTATGGAATGCATCCTTATGGGCAACTATGAAGAAGTACAGCATCAGCTCAAACCTGGTGCAGGTTGTTGAGCACCGCTATAACAAAGCCACCAGTGCTGTCCTCATCAATGGCAGCAGAGGAGATTGGCTTCGAACAACAGTTGGAGTCAGACAGGGATGTATACTGTCACCTACCCTCTTGGACATTTTCCTGGAAAGGATCATGGAGGATGCCTTGCATGACCACATGGGCCCTGTCAGCATCGGAGGAAGGACAATCACCAACCTTCGCTTCGCAGATGATATCGATGGTTTAGCAGGAGATGAAAAAGAACTGGTTGACTTGGTTGAGCGCCTCGACACAACCTCCACAGCATACGGTATGGAGATTAGCGCCGAAAAAAAAATACTGATGACAAACAACACCAATGGCATCAGTGCAGAAATAAAGGTCAGTGGACAGAAGCTGGAAAGAGTCACAAGCTTCAGGTACTTGGGATCAATTGTCATAGATGAGGGCTACAAACTAGAACTAATTTGCAAGATCGCCCAGACAAGAGCAGCAATAACCAGGTGGAGACCAATATGGAAAGATACCAACATTGCTTTTGGTTCCAAAATAAGGTTGATGCGCTCGATTGTCATATCCATCTTTTTGTATGCTTGTGAAAAATGGACGCTCACATCAGATATTAAAGAAGGATTCAAACCTTTGAAATGATATGATACCTTAAGATCTTGGGCATCTCATACATTAACTACGTAACCAACGAAGAAGTCCACAACAGGATCCAACGAGTAATCGGATCCTATGAAGACCTCTTGACCACTGTAAAAAAGCGCAAACTGAAGTGGTACGGTCATGTCTCAAGATCATCTGGACTAGCAAAAACAGTCTTGCAAGGCACAGTGCGAGGGTGCAGAAGAAGAGGCAGACAGAAAAAGAGGTGGCAAGACAACATTAAGGAGTGGACAGGCATGGGATTTAGAGATTCCCAAAGGGCAGTAGAGAGCAGGGAAAAATGGAGATAATTGGTTATAAAGTCAACTGTGGTGCCCCAATGACCTCTTAGGTTAAGGGATTGATGATGATGATGATGATGATGATGATGATGATGATGATGATGATAAGTATAATGAACGCGAGGGATATGCTAGACGAAATATTCGACGAGGCTTGTACAATAAGTGTGAGAGATCGTGGGCGAGAAAAACTACAGTACAATGGTAAACCTTTTATTGTTTACATCAGCAATGAAGTAACAGATCGATTTCAAAAATAATGCAAGCAAAATAAAGTTGACTCTGGTTAATGTTAATGGTAGCAGTCTTTACTTTCGTTTGCTTGATACACTTGAGTGTTTGATAGTTGATGAGACAAGAGCATTTTACTGTCCAATATCACAAAACAAATACAAGTACGATGGATATGGACAATGTGAAGGTTTATAATGAGTTCAATGATCTGATGACAAACCATGAAGTACTAGAAGCGTTTAACGAGGGCAGAAAAATAAATGCTGAGATTAATCTCTCATTTTATAAATTTAATGAAGAATATTACTTGATAGCTAGACCAAGTAAGATCTGGATAGTCAGGTGAGAATTTTATCAAACCATTAAAATAATAAGATAGAAAATAACTTGAATGAGTTTGAAAAACAAGTTGAAAAGGTGACTGAGGTAACTGATGATGTTGCAAAATCAGGTGATAGTCTAGCAAAATTGGAAAAGACCGTCGCCGACTTTTCTGAGCAAGTAGAAAAGGTGATCAAGACAGCAGAAGAAATTAATAAAGCAGCAGTTGAGAATCTTGAGCTTGACTGATCAGATTGGAAAAATATTGAAGGTCTTTGAACCTGCTGAGCTATTGGATATTGAGAAAGAAAACGAACCTGTTGTTCTTGAAATTGAAGATGACAACGAAGAATTGATATAAAGATAAAAAAGATTGCGACATAACTAGCCAACAAAATGTGCCATGGTAGTAATGCAAAAGGGGGTTTAGTCCTCACTTCTCAGACAGATTTATAATCGAGCAGATTTTCAATTTTAATGGTAATTTTGTGAATAAGTTTAGTTCTAGTTTAGTTAATGAAATAAGTAAAAGCAAACTAATTTTTTTTTTTTTTTTTTTTTTTTTTTTTTTTTTAGTTTAACAGGTATAAAAAAAAAAAAAAAGAATATTTGATTTTTTTGTATGTATCCACTCTTGGAACATACTTAAATCATGAAGTGTACCTAAAATGATTGAAAATTTCTGAAATTATACTTGGTCTAAGAGGGTGAGGTCTAAACCCCATTTTGTATTACTACTCTCTCTCTCTCTCTCTCTCTCTCTCTCTCTCTCTCTCTCTCCGTTTCGACCTTCTGTCTCTCTAGTGCTTTCACTCTCCTCTTTCTCTCCGCGTTACACACAGCGCATAATTAAAAATTGTAAGCATTCTTGTCTTGTACTGTCGAAGTAAAATTGAATTATATTTAAATTGTAACAGGTTAATAAACTGGAGGACCTATAGGCCGTGATAAAACATATGCCAGGAATAATATTATTGGATGGGGATGAAACAAGATGTAATAAATTATGTCCATGACTGCGATAAATGCAGTAAAATGAATCTAGGGTAAATACAAGAAGCACCTCCTCTGAATCATATACAAGCGTCATTCAAAGTGTGCAGTTGAGCTGGAATCGATATTATCCGTCCTCGTCCAATGATGGACAACGGGAACAAATATATTGTTGCAGCCAAAGATCAGTTTTCAAAGTGGTCTGGGGCTTGAAGGCATCCCAAACAAAAGTGCTACTGATGTAACAAATTTTCTAATTAAAAAAATATGTCACCTTGGTCCAGTGGACTTAGTCATAACTGATCAGAGAAAACAGTTTACAAACAAGCCCACAGCTAACCTAACAAGTGAGTATAGACCACACGATTTCCTTTGTATACCTCCACAAACCAATGGGCTGAGATAACTTGACAATAGGACCCTGAAAGAAATTCTATCCAAGGTAACCAGCTGATAGTCCAGTACACTGTCTACATACAGGACAAGAGTACAAGCATCTATCAAGGTCGCACCTTTTGAGATTATATATAGTAGAAAGGCTCATACCATTTCCGCCCCCAGCCAAAGTAAATATTCCAACGAGTTCTCTCATAATGTGTTGGTTAACATCAACATACACGGAATCAAAATATAACTGAAAACAATAAAAATGCGCAGATCTGCCAGAGGCAAATTTTGTGTAAAAGAAATAAATTCTTTAAAAGCTTTCAAAAGGGAGCTCTTCTTCTTGTGAAGAATGCCAATAAAATAAGGAGATTTGGCTGCAAACTTGCACCACGATGGGTGGACCCTTACGTAGGAAAGGATATTCATACAAAGGGCAGGAAAATACTGCAGAATTGAAAATAGTGGCAAGCTGCTGTCGAATATCTATCATTGTAGCCATCTGAAACTTTATACAAGGAGACCAGCTATGACAAAAACCACCACCAACAAAGATGCTACCAAAGATGTCACAAATTCTAACAAAACACTGAAAGAACTACTGAAGAGACACGACCCAAAAAAATCAGACTTCAGCTCCTCCAGCTACAGAAGTAATAGTAATCCACTTCAAGTTCTTAAAAGACAAATGATTAAACGACTGAAAAGATTGCTAACAAGACTTCCAAAGAGGAAAACACAATGAAAACATAAACATTCATAACATCAGAGAAAAACATCCGTCTTCAATCCGCCTACAGAAAACAATGCAAAGACATTTGCAGGAAAACACAAATCACCTTTATGAAGCGATCAAAGTATAACTTACATAAGACATACTCAGCTCCAACAAGTCTGCAAATTGTACAAGGTGATAGTAAATGCATATTTAGAGCTATAAGCTTTGTAATTTCATGAAGTGAAGAGATCTACAACATTTGCTGTAATAGGCATATGCGCTCCACAAAGGTTACTAAAAACTTAGCAGGTACCTCAACAACATTGTAAATAAATATTTACAGGACATTAATATGGAGTCAAATACTGTGTGAGCAACTAATGCCGAGATTGTGGGCGCAGCATCACTGTTATGTGTATAGTGCTAGTGGATCAAATTCCAAAGGAGTTAAACAGTATCATTGGTTGAGGTACTCAACATCCTTTTCCTTTGTCAATTTCACTCAGTGTGGAATTTACTAACAAAACCTTGCAAATGACCATTTTAACGTCGTGTTAGGTGACTAAGAAGAAACATTAACAATAATTAAAAGTTGCGTCTTATACCGCGTAAGTGATTTTTGAAAGGATATTAGTCTGAAAATTTTAACCTGTATTAATTTAAAGGCTCGTTAGAAATAAACCCACGTGCGATTTTGCTAGTGAATATTACATGTATTACATTTCACACGTCGGCCTTTAGCAGATTAAGAAAGTCAGTTGAAAGAAATCAGTTGGTTGTAGTGGGGAAAGAATCAGCTTGCTTATTCTGTCCCACCCTCTTTTTAATTAAATGGACCATTATATGTATGATATTACACTTGTAGGCATTAAGCGTATTACCAATGAGTCCATTACTGAACATAAATTATTTGATTGAGAGGGGAAAGAATCAGTTAGCTGTATTTTCAATATATTGACATACCAGCCATAAAACGGTGCAATCTAAATCAGGTCACCACTGTCCTAATTGAAACTGAGATCTGATTTTAATCAAACTGAAGCATGGCGTGTCAGGCTAAAAATACGATTTTTTGCTCCCAAACCCCAAACACGGTTGTGTTTCAAAGAAACACAAGTTTCAGTAATCTTCAAAAACGGGAAGAAAAAAAAAAAAGAAAAAACATTACACCACTTTCAGTATATGCCCGTTACATGTAGCATGTATAAACGGTGAACAGTCGTGATTGGAGCTGATATAAAACTATCCCTTGGGCAGTTTAAATAGCGGCAATTAAATGCAAAGAGGTCAGGTATAAACCACCATTTCACATAGCACTTAAATGGCTGACAATAGCCAGTGAAACTTGTTGGAAGGCTGCAGTGGGTGGCAGGGCCGAAAAGGGGGGGGGGGGGTAGGGGTGGCAACCGGGTATATGTGCCCGGGGCCCGGGCCGTAAGGAACCCGGGCCGAACAAAACTTTTTAATTTTATAAAAGAAAACTTTTGTTTGAACAAGAACTAGGAGAGGCCCGGGTGTTTCTTACCTCAGGACCAGTGATCGCTCTCCACAGCCCCGGTGCATGGAGCCCACTGTGCTAATGTGCATAGTTAGGATCAGGAAGTGGAACAACCCATTATAGGTAAATCAAAGAGATGCTTGATGCGTTTACAAGAACAAAAGTTATCACATATCATTGCCTTGAATGAGAATGTTTAAACCATACGTATTATATTTTTGACAAGTTTGTGAACTGCGGCAACGTTTCTTTGAAGTCGGATTTTACTGCACGTATAGAATATATATAGTATGCAAACCGTGATGATCTCAGTTGTTGGAATAGTGTTCAGGTGTAATTCATTTCTGAAGTCGATTTAGGAAGTAATTAGCTATCAGTAAAGGCCTATAAAAATAAATTCCAGAACTCATGATTGACGGAGTTTTACTCTGTGAAGTACGCCAGCGAAAAGAAAAGAAATGGAAGGGGGCTATTTTACATACTGAAAACAACACATTGACATACTCTAACTTGGTTCCTGTCAGGATTCACTCAGAGAATCCAGCAGAATAGCTTGAACACAAGGACCATTCAGTCCCTCATGAGTGCAATGATGAACACTAATGACACTTGCATTACCCTCAAACCCC